>VZUI01002259.1:0-179387 GCA_013401135.1 Cettia cetti
CTTTCCTTTCCTTTCCTTTCCTTTCCTTTCCTTTCCTTTCCTTTCCTTTCCTTTCCTTTCCTTTCCTTTCTCTCCTTCTCACTTTGTTGTTTTCTCATATCAAAAAATATAAAACAAATTTGTGAATTGACTTTCATTTTTTAGATGGCATGTGGTGGCACATTCTAAATTGAGATTTTTTTCTTTGGATCTTAACATCCCCAAATAGATTTTCTACTCCCTTCATGTTTGTTTAAACTAGGTCTCTTGGTATTGTAGCAGCTCAGGACAACTTTCCATATACTGCCCTTCAGTTCCCACAAGAGTTAAATCCCAGGCATTCAGCTAGATGAGTTGCCAGCTACTGAGTGATGCCATTTGAAGCTCAGCCTCAGATGATGAGCCTGGGACCCTTTATTTGGCATGCCTCAGACTTTTGGAGCAATGGGAGGACTGCACACTTCTTTTTGAGTCATGGTCAGAGCCACTATTTGCTCCCCCTCTTACCAAAGACAAATGGTTGGAGAAGGTAAATTTCAGCTTCTTCAAGGAAGTTCTTCAACAGCCTCCAAGAAAACTGAACAAACCATGGATGTATCTGGAAGAAGAGTATTCTTTCCATCCTCATCTCTGAATGCTGTCATGTGGGAATGACCTTAGTAAGTCGAGAACTTTTTTCTCTTTTTTTTTACTATCCAGAGAGAAAACTTCTTTCCTCCAGTGATACAAATCAAGAACTTTCTTGAATATTTTCATACTCTTTTTTTTCTTACTTGAGTCTTTTCATTCTCTTTTTCCTTTCCTATTTAACTCTTGAAGTAGCTTCTCCTCTCCTTTTTTTTTTTTTTTTTTTTTTTTTTTTTTTTGTGAACCTTTACTTCCAGCAGCACACTGTTTGAGCACCTACCCTCTGCAGTTTTTGCAGAACACTGCTTTTGGGAGCCTTGCTACTCATTCTGGTCACTGCATTTACTTGTTGCATTCACACTCCCAACCTCCAGCTATGTTGTCTGTTGCCTTCAACTGTCTCAGGTGGTGGCATGGTCAGCATAAAGGTGGGATCATCATTAACATTCTTGCACAGGTATAAATGCCAGCAAGGCCTGAGGTTCCCCAGGTTGTTTACAGAATGCACATTCTTAGACTGTGATATCCTGTCTTAAGGAGCTGCTTTGAAATTTTGAAATCAGGAAATTTGAGGCTCATGAGATAAAAACTATGACTGGGGTGAATGGCTCTCTTTAAATAATCAGTGAAACTTCTTTACCTTGCATTTGATGTTCTTAACTACTTAACAGTATGGGTAAATTCTCATATGGCATGTTAATGAACAAGGTAACTTATATGGATGAACCAAGTAAGCTTATTGTCAACAATTAGTCCCTGTTAACATCAGTAAATCCAAAAGTGTCCTGAATGTGACTGTATATCATCACAGGGCATCTGGGAAGTTAACAGGGAATGGGCAATGAAATAATTGTATGAAAATCTTTCTTTCTAAGGAATCATTCTAAGCAGAAGCAATGCTACTAACTCTTTAATGAGACAAAAGGAGAAGTTACCCTATAACTCAGCAAAACTAGAGTTAAATCTATGATAACAATGGCAGGGAGCCTGGACAGCTTGTGGTGATGATGATGGTGAATATGGTGTGACGAATAACGTCTCCTCGTGATGGGTTAGATTTATATTGTTTGCAAGATACCTGCAGTCATGTTAAGTGATCAGAGTGTGTGAACATGTTTAAATTATGTTATGCTGTAATAGATGGCACTTAAAGCAGATAAAAAATTGCTCTCTCTAAACAGTGCCATTTTGCCTTCCCTCCACCTGTGTACTTGGAGGGAATACAATGCTGAGTAACTACATATTTACTTAATTAAATCTCTTTCTGGAAAACTGATGTTGTTATCAATGTTTTTTTTTAAACCAAAAAACTTATGAGCCAAGATCACTTGAAATGCATATGCTTAACTTAAAATTAATGCCATTAACTTCAATAGGAACTGAAGAGACCTGTCTGGAAAAAATCTAGGGTTCCAACAAGAACTACCAATGCCATTTATCATGACTATATAATGAAACTGTGTGATGTGATGGAGACACTGCTTGTCCAAGAGCTCTTTAAGAGAATCTCTTCAGCTGTGGTTTAGCACTTACAGGCTGAGCCCCTTAGAGAAGGCAGCTCAGGATTTCTGCTAGCATGATGGGCTTAGTTATCTTTAACATTGCCAAGAGCAGTTCCAACTGGGTTTTAGCTAGCATCAGTATATCAAAGCTGGTGTTCCTTTAGCCAAGGCCTTCATGTACGACCAGAGATTGAGGGTCCACAAAACAGAAGGAAAAGGGGGAGGGGAGGAGCACACAATGCTCACAGTATATTTTTATACATATTTACAGAAGGAAGAGCTGTGCTATCCAAACTTGAGCTTTCCCCATGGATGAGCCAAACATAACGTTTCATCCCAGCGAAGGCACAGAGAACATCTCAATGCACAGAAACATTTCTACACAGGAAAGGGTCTGGGAAATATTGACCCCACTTTGGGTAATTATGATCATCTCCTTCCTGGGTTTTTGTGAAAATGGAATTGTCCTCTGGTGCCTCTGCTTCCAGATCAAAAGAAACCCATTCACTGCGTACATCACACACTTGTCCATTGCTGATATCTCCTTACTGCTTTGTACGTTTATTCTGTCAATTGAGTACATTGCTGGTTTTGGATTTGCATATGGTTTTTACTATTATGTAACCACCACTCTATCTATTGTCTTCCTTCTTGGCTATAATACTGGTCTCTATCTCCTGACAGCCATCAGTATTGAGAGGTGTCTGTCTATTGTTTACCCCATCTGGTACCGATGCCACCGGTCACAGCACCAATCGGCAATTGTCTGTGCAATTCTGTGGACTCTGTCTTTCTTCATGACAGTAGCCGAATATTTAACATGCAAAGATGATTCAACCAAGGAACAATTCGATGATGGCAACCATTGCCAAGCACTGCTCATCTTCACATGGATCCTGACTTTCATGATCTTCATTCCTCTAATGATTCTGTCCAGCCTGATCTTGGTTATCAGGATTCACCGTAACTCCCTGAGACCCCATTCGTCAAAGCTCTACATCATCATTGTGGCCACAGTCATTGTCTTCCTCATCTTTGCCATGCCTATGAGGCTGTTGTATCTTTTGAATTACCACCACTGGTCATCTTTGCTCAGCCAGCAGAACCACGTCACCATTGTTCTCTCCACCGTTAACAGTAGCATCAACCCCCTGGTTTACTTCTTTGTAGGAAGCAGCAAGAAGAAGAGGTTCAAGGAAAGCCTCAAAGTGGTTCTTAGCAGAGCTCTCACTGATGGCTTGCGGCCAAGAAGCCAGGAAGTCGGCATGAGTTTGGATATAGCCGAAACAATTTTCTAAAGCTTAGGGGGGAAACTCTAGGGGCAAATAATTGGACATGGAACATTTAATAAACCACTGCAAAACTAGAAATATTTTTCATAGAATGTAAAAAGCAGTGGTGAAATGGTATTGTTATCTTTGGTGGTTGAGTATTGGAAAAACATGGACTAGAATAAAGATAACTCTTATTTGTGTTGGTTTTTTTATTTATTTATTTGTATTCTCTTAATTATTCAAACACGTGCTACATCCTGATGTGACTATGCCAATCACATATGCCACAATGAAAAAGAGACAGGCCAACAGAGAATATAAAAAAAAGGACACAGAAATATGTTATAAATAGTGTGACATTTATAAAAGCACCGAGCACCCATAAATGCTATTGAAGTCATCAGGGCCTGTGTGCATTCTCATTTTTAAAAGTCAAACCCACTAAACGCAGGATTCACATTTCATACTGGGATTTAGTTTCAACTGTTTCCAGCTCATTTAAGTGCGCAAAAGAGCTGCTCCCTGGGGGAAACAGAGGAAGAAATCCACGTATGACAGTAAGTGCCCATACATAGCCAAGCACATACGGTATAACTTTGATCTAGCAAGACATTTAAGTATATATTAAATGGCCTAATTAATCTGTTGTTAAACTTCAGAATTTGTTTTCAAAGTATGTTGCATAATTTCCACTGACATGTCTTTGGGTCCTTGGATAATTTGGTACTTGACACACAGGAGTATCTGACGACACAGGGATGTTGCCAGCTCACAGAGGGCTTTTGCCCTAATTATGGAGGGTGGAGCTGGCTTATCCCCAAAATGTCAGCATTCCTGTAGGTTTAGATATTCAAGGAGTCTATGAGAAAGTCAGTCCCAACATTTGCTGTCCCAGCCACATACTTAGTATTTATCTCTTCTTTGGAGAATATATATTCCCTTTGTGGGCTCTCTGTTTTACAACACTCAGTTTTGGAAAAACAGAAAAAAACCAGAAAGTTGCCTCACACAATGAATGACTACACAATGAATGAGCTACACACCAGCCACACTGTTCCAGCTGCCTGCCTCCCTCCCTCTGTTGTATGCCAGGGTGCTGGGGCTGGTATAGCTTGGCTATATCCAAGCTGCAGAGTGCAGAGGACAACAGGAAAGAGAGGATGGGGCCAGATGAGTTTTATCACACAGAACATGGGAGATCTTGGCAGTCAGAGCACTATGGTACTTTCTAAGAGACACGCATTTGCTACTGGCCCCCATGGAGCTCAAGATTCAGCAGGAACTGAGACCTCCCCTCACAAGCAAAAGCAGCATCTTCAGCTTCCCGCCAAGTTTCCATTGGCACACTTAATAGCTAACTGGGGAAAGAAAAATACAACCCACCCCTCCTTTGTTGAAAGATTGCCAGTCCTGGAATAAGGAAGATTGTAGGTTTAGACAGAGGATTGGATGGGAATTCATGTAGAGAAGAGATCTCAGAAGAATAAATGCTCTTTCTACATGTGCCCCTTCCTCCTTACGTTAAAGCGTTGCAATGTGTCATTGTAGAAAAGACTTGGCAGAGCTTACTCCTACATCTTCCTGAGTCCCTCACTCCATCAAAACCTTTATCTATGACAGCCCCTCCACTTGTCCCAGTTTTTGTCTTTGAAACTCTAGTCCCGGTCTTGTCACCTCTGCTGGTTTGGGTGGTAGATGAGTGGAGTCTGATTCTCTCTTGGGGCAGAGATCTACTGTGCTGCTGGAATGACACAGCCGCTGAGCTGCACCCCACTGTTGATGGGGAGTGCAGGATAGGGCAAGTAGGTCTGTGGACACCTTATGAGGGAGGGCCAGGGGAAAAGTGAGTGCGATGTCCACATACATGTGTCATGTATGTGCATGCAGCTGCTGAGGCCTGGGGGACTGTCAGGAAATTTGTCAACACTGATGAATGCCATAACCTTAAATACTAGGGTAGATCTAGCCCCCATCAAAAAACACCAAGACTTTCCTTTAAAGCTGTTCTCTACCCTTACCTCAAAACCCTTTACAATAATCACACAGAGAACCAGAGATAGGGGCAACATTGCAGGAAACATCTTCAACACATGCCTCTGCTGTAACCACACAGGTAACCCAGTTCTCTCAGAGTGATTCAGGTGAGGTAAGGCACATGATTTACAGTGCTTAAACATATCCAGGTGATTACAACAGGCTTGGGTTAAGGATCACTATGCGTGCAGCCAGGGCAGTAGATCTGAAGAGGCAGTAATATGCAGCAGGGCAATTGGGATGCCTGTGAGCTCAATAGGTGCTCTAGGACTTTCAGCTTCTTACCCCTTTTCACCTGGCCATGCCTCCAAATGTTTCAGATTCTGGACAATGGTCCATAGCTCAGTTCACAGACCAATGAAAATTAACACTCAGCATGAGATGAACATCCAGAAGGACAAATAAGAATTAATATCAGTTGAAAAATTATTAATATTTCCCAGTGGATAGATAAAAATAACTCAGGGATGTTCTTTCTTCTTTATCATAGAACCTGGTGACTCTTCTCCGTGCAGACAGGCTGTAGTACAAGGGGAACTAATAAGCACATGATTCCATGATTAAAAAAACCCCAAAAAAAACTATGACAGGGAAAATGTGACAATTTGTTGCACAACAAGGATGTGATTCTCCACCAGCTTGTATTTTTAAAAATTATTTGCAACTGTGTGAGAGATTAAAATACCACTGTGCAGATCAGATGGTTTAAGCACTCTGTAGTGGGGCAGAACAGGAAAGGTTGTCTTGTGGGTACTACAAGTACTAGCTGTGAAATTTATAGATCTGGGTTCTATTTTAATGCAGTATTGACACCTAATTTTTCTGTGCCACTCTTTCCTGCCTATAAAATGAAAGTTATATTATTTTGCCTCTAGTGTTATGCTTTCACATTTGCACTATAGGCACTTCAGAACAGCAATTCTCTCTTGGTTATCTCTTGTAATATCTGGGGCAATAAGGATGCAATTTTGCTGTGCAGTCAAGGAATTATTCAGGAAAGTAACACCCAGTATAAAGCCTGCTTTGTTAAAACTCTCTTTACCAGGCTTCTGATCAACTTGATACTAAGAATGTTGTGGGATGTGAAAGTATGACTAGAAATATAAGGAGAGAAGTCACTTCCCTAGGCACAGAAGAGTTTTTGCTCTTGTAGCTACTCCCTCGGTGGAGAGGATGATGTGGGGCAGGCTGCTGTTTCAGGTCCAAAATGATGTGATGAGTTTATGCAGCAGCCTTCCCCTATAACTCACAGACTTCTTGAACAGTCCTTGTGACAACAAGGGCAGAGAGATGAGGAACAAGATATTGTCCAGTTTACTTCTAGCCTGGAGAAGTACTTCCCCATACCCTGGGAAATACTCTAAAGGAGGCTGAAATGCTTCCCAGTTGCACTGGTTGCTGCAAATAACAAACCTACCTTGCCTAGCATTAGAACAATCCACAAGTCCACAGAATTCTCTGGCAAAATGCCTCACACCACTTTGTGGAGTAAGATGGATAGATCATTTGCAGAGTCCTCAAAAAAACCCCTAGATAGATTGTCTGGCTCCAAATGCACCTCAGAGAGACTCCTCAAGTCCTCCCATTGTGCCAGTCTCAGGGAGAGCCAGGATCCACACACTGGGTTTTACAAGAGATGTCGCAGTGATGACACTGGCCACCAGGTCAAGGGAGAGCAGAAAGTCAGTGTGAGCTTGTGTGTAGCTCACACCATACAATGCTGCCTGCTATTTGTGTACCTGCTGCTTCTCTTCCCAACTCCATGCAGAAATAATTCCACTACACAGGGTTTCTAGCGACACATCCAACCAGAAAGCCAGTTTGCTTTCTATTTGGTTGCCCAGGCACTTGTGTGATGTCCACATGGAATTATTTTCTTTTCCAATTGACTCACACAAGCCTAAAAGATGAAGCATCAGGATCCACATTCAAACAAAAGTATTATAGGTGCAAAACTTGGAATTCAAAGAAGAAGTACTGAGATAGCCTGCATGATTCTAATACTTCTTCCTTGCATATAACCATTCTATTTTTAATTATATGATTGCAACCTGTTTTTTTCTCCAAACTGGACTCTTGCCTCATTCAATACACAAGCCTGGACCTGCTACTGGTTTAGTTAAGTATTTCTAGAATCCTTCCTTCAGTTGTTTCAGAAATATGAAGTGTAAGAAAGGGGAGGGAGTGGCTGTGCCTGTATCCATCAGGCTGTGCCTGTATCCAAATCCTGTCTCCATCAGAGTTCACAAGCAGATGCCTACAGAGGAGAAGGAACAGAGCAAACACATCATGCTTCTTTCTCTAAGCCTTCAACAGTTATCAGCTCAGAAACACTTTGGTCTACAAATGTTTACACTTGGTAACTGTCAAGGCTCTTCAACAAAAACATCTGACCTCCATGGAAACTGTATGAGTTTTTTACGTCTTCAACACTTTCACAGAAGTATTTCATAGTTATTCTGAAGGATTGTCTTCAGGAATAGGAGAATGAAATTCTTATGTGGATTCCATCATTCTAACACTACTAGGCAAGATGCAATACAAAGCAACCAATTTTTTTCTCTTAGAGCTGGACACAAAGCATCTGGAATTGAAGTAACTTTTAATCATTTATTTCTCCTGCTAAGAATTTGCTGTATAAAAAAAAATGTGGCTCTTGAAAATGGGACATTATAGCAAATAAATAGCAATTTTCATGATAAAAGTTTTTTGAGGTAAAGAAAATAAATAAAATATTAATAGAATCAGTATTTTTATGCATAGTCTATGAAGAGATGCAAAGCTTAACAGCTATGTGCAGGAGATGAAGTGAACACCTTGGGGTTACTGTTCTATCTTAGAACAAAAACCCCATTAGCTTAAATGCATTAGAGGAGGATGCTTTATATTTTATGTTGTCTTGGTTCTATCTGGATTTATTTTTTAACTGAAAGAGTGACATATGTGTTTCAGATATAACTTTTAAAATATTATTTATAGGAAAAAAGTTCTCTTTGTTACAAGTATTTCAGATGAACACATATGTTACAAGTATTTCAAGTATTTCAGATGAACACATATGCTAAGCTCAATGACTACACTCAATTATATACTACAGCAAAATGTTATTATTTTGTGAAAATACATGTATACAACCAGTAATATTTGTTTTGGCTAATTTTGATTTTTTTTTTTTCTTTTGCTGGGCTTGGCCTGGAATGGACCTGCCCTTAGCCAGGGGACAGGCTGAGCCTGTCAGACCAGTGTCTGAACAGTAAACAATATCTCTAGTGCTAACCTTGGCCTGGCTGAGATCCTCTGTAAATATAGCTCTGCTCCCTACCTATATTCTTTATATTATCACCTCTCTTTTGGTTCCTTTATCTGTCAGCATATATAGGATTTCAGTACAACACTGGCCTCTGTTTCTTACCAGCATTCAGTGTGGAGAAACTTTTCTCTGTACTTTTCTGTGTCTGGATTTGATGTCACCTCCCAAAACACCATTCAGCCACTGCATGTGCCACCCTGTGGGTGCTCCCTTGTTTAATCCCGGTGGCAGAAGACTTCAAGCCTATAACGCAGCTATTTTAACTCCTGGGGCAGACACAGTGAAATACATGCCATGCATCTTTCAGCTTTCTATCCATCCTGAATTTCCTACGGTGTACTCCACTCATACTTCCCTCCACTTTCATCATTTGCATAAGGTTTGCAAAATTCTGCAGAGATTTGATGCCTCCTACCCTCTCTACTGAGAGTTACTGCAGCCATCACATTCTTCTCTTGGCTGTGCTCATGACATCATGTCCCTCCTGTAGCACTGGGATAACAAAACACTGCCAAAAGTACTCAACAAGCTTTCAGCATCACTGCCCATCATTAAACAGTGTCAGTCTCCTCATTATTGCTTTGTGTGGAGCAGCAAGAAAGAAAAGACACAGAAAATTCCTCCAAGTAATTTTATTGAAGGCCTCAAAGATGAATTCTAGCTCATGAGAAAGCTCCAACAGCTGTTTCAGAGAGCAGGCTCTGAGGCTCGGGCACACATTAGAACATTGAGACGGTAAAAGTTAAGACAAATAATTTACAGAGAAAACTCTTTTCTCTCTTGTGTTGGAGAAACCTTCTATCCTGTTTTGGATGAGAACATACATGGTATTTCCTAATATTACTTTATTTCAGCTACTAAGGAAATAACTGTCTGATAATATCAGTATTTATTACTAGCAATTTTTCCACTATGTTGTTTATTCACTTCAGTAAGGATGAACTCTAAGATTTTCTTCCCCATTGCAAAATCTATTATATCTTTAAACATCATGTCAGTACACGAAAAAACGCCAGAAAGCTCTTTAAGACAGTTGTCAATCCATGTCTATCTGATGCATATTTCTTAGCACATTCACTATGATATTTATACACTTTCTGTTCATTTTACTCTGGCTCTCACTGAAAAAGGCAAGGAAAATCTGGATTACTGGACTCATTCAGATGGCAATATTACAGATCCGAAACTGTGCAGTATGGAGATCTACTTCTTGTCTTGTGATCCACATGTGCAACTGGTTTGTTATGATTTAATGAGAATCTCTAATCAAACCATTTATTCAATACTTAATGGCTTACCTGGGCCTTCATGTATACACTGATATTTATTTTTCTCTACCTTATCTCCTTCAGTAACTTGTGAATACAAAACATCCAGGGCAATGTGGTAGCTATTATTAAAAAACCCAGATTGTTACTTTTCCTCTAAGTAAGTTAATATGTAAGCTTCTCTCCTTTCTTCTACTTCAGATACCTTAAAATGTTTTACAGACAAATGTAATGGAAATAAAACACACGTCTAGAAGTTTAATACTGGCTAATTTATGAATGTGGCTATAAAAAAAATAAATATGCATGGACAGAATATATAAATGTGTCATCAGAATATATCATTAAATTCTAGCAAGGCAGGGTGATAGAAGAATCACCTGAATAAAGTACACCACATATTTCAGTCCTCCACAAATAGTGCATTATCAAGAAATTTCTTGCTCAGTTCTTTTCCCCTGAGAGGACTAGGTAGAAAGAAAATGTAGGTTGAGCCTTCATGTTTTAAACAAAACCAATTTGGTAACTTCTCTGCTGTGTATGAAGTTTGTTAATTTTTAAGTGTGATGCTGAAAATAGCATTTTGACTTTAGTGCCCTTTGGCTACATGGGAATTTCTTTCTCTTTGTAATCTCCCATTACTAAGAACCAGGAAAATGACAGCAAACCAGAAATTTATCAGCTACTTTGTGTCAGTCAAGAAGGAAGAGATGACAACATATTTCCTTACATAATACTACTGAATTAGGTGAAATAACTACTGAATTACAAAAAGAAATGTTGCCTATTGTCTTACAATAAAAATACAACATGATGAAGCGGTAGGATTTGCAAATGATTCATTTTTTTCACTTCAGCTCCACACGAGATATCTGCAGGTTTTTGCATCGTACAAAGGTAGTCTTTACATATCTTCTACCAGCTTGCACTTCTTCCAGCTGGGGATCCACAGCTGTTTTCAGCTACTCTAGGTTAGAATTGTGGTTTAGACACAGCTGGCAACCAAGCCCCATGACCTGCTTGCTCACTCCCCACCAAGAGGACGCAGGAGAGACTGAAAGGGTAAAAGTGAGAAAACTCGTAGGCTGAGATAAAGACAATTTAACAGGCAAAGCATAAGCCAGCCACAAGCAAAGTGAACAAGGCATTCATTCACTGCTGCCTGTAGGCAGGCAGGTGTTCAGCCATTCCCAGGAAAGCTGGGCTTCATCATGTGCAACAGTGACTTGGGAAGACAAACACTGTCACACCAAACATCACTCCCTTCCTCCTTCTTCCCCCAGCTCTACATGCGAGCATGATGCTCTTTGCTGTGGGATATCCCTGGGGTCAGCTGGGGGTGGCTGTCCCAGCTGTGTCCCCTCCCAAAGCCTTGTGCACCCCTACCCTCTTGTTGCTGGGGGGGGCAGAAAAGACCTTGATGCTGTGTAAGCCCTGCTCAGCAATAACCAAAACATCTCTATATTATCAACACTAACCTTCAAAGCCACAGCACAAAACAGTGCCCTTTTCAGTGCAAACACCGAGTTCAGCACGTAAGGACCTTCCCAACAGGACAAAGATTTCACATAAAGTCGAAGTGTTCAGACAAAACTGATGTTCTTTTACAGTATCATTGAACAGCACCATCTAGATTAGGAAATGTCATTTAATTATCTCCCTAGCTGCATTGGGAAGCCTAAACCTAAGTCTTTGGGAAGTCTAAACCTAAGTCTGCAAAACAAGGTCATCAGGGACTATTTTCCTCAACAGAAATTGTTATAAAGCAGGATAACTCATCACAACAAATCAGAAGGTAGGTCTTATCTAGAGCTTGCCTTTAAAAAGGCTAAGGAGAGTAGATGTAGAACAGGAAGGAGTAGAAAGCATTAGAGAAACGGTGAAAGACTGAACAAGCAGCTAGAAGAGTAAGGAGCAATCAGAAGTAATGGCAATGGGAGTAATATTAGAAGTAGAGCATAGCAAGCAAGAGAACAGGAAAGAAAAGGAAACTACCCAGTGAGTGGCACCTCTGTGCTTTCTGAAAAACTGTGCAGCTCTATGGAAAAGCCTTATGAAGTTTCCATGAAGTATAAAAGTAATTACTTTAACAAAATGTAGCTTACAGACAGATAAACAGTCCAGACCTCACTGGAGAAGGAATTTCCCACAATCAAATGTAAAAACAGCTCTGGATGCTGCAAAATTTTTTGCTCCTATTACTGAAAAGAGATCAGATGTGAATGTTGAAGGGAACTGAGACAGTAAAAGTTAGCTGCCTCTCAGCCAGCCTGACCTGCACAGCTGATGGTGGCCACATGAAGCAAGACTGTGAGTCAGAAGGACAAGGAATGGTGCAGCATTTGACACCTGGCAAGATGAAAAGAAGAATCCTGGAGGACCTGTGCATCCATCACTTATTCAGGACACTGTGCCTACTGGAAACCACCCATAACATGGAAATCGCAGCATGACTTTCAGGTGTACTGGGATTTACTCCACATAACTAGCAGCCATCATGCTGAACTTCTCCTGAGGGAAAGGAAAAGGTAAGATTACGGCAATTTCATAATTTCAGAATATTTTAACTCTGCCATGGTACATGGTTAGCTGAGATGCCAGCATGATTAAGCACAGGAGGTAAATATTTATGTTGTTATTTAAAAATGATCCTCAGACTGGCATATTCCTATGGGCTATTTGCAAAACACAGTTTAGGATACAAAAATGACTGACACATAGCTCCTGACAATTTCTATTGCATGTAGCTAGCTTTAAGCATGGCACAAAAATCCAGGAATCTTGAGAGAACCACTGCATCAACCAGATTATAAAGGTTAAAGAAAATATGTAGTAAACGGAAACAGTCACACGATTGGGATTTGCAAATTGGAATTTACTTTATTTCGAAGGTATTTGCACTTACATTGTGTATTTCAGCATTTCTGCAGCACCCTTGCTGTGTTGCAACATTGGTTCATTGTTAGGTTGATGCTTATGTATTAGCACAGCAAATGGAAGGAGAATTTCTGGTTTGTTCCTTTTCCTAACTGGAATTTTTTCCCCAGATATTTCAACTTCTTTCCTTCTTGCTAGGTAGCTGTTCACATACTTTTCTCTGTACGCAAAGAAACTGCTCTGAAAGTCTTGTGCAAACAGTGCAAATACAGAGGCCTAAGCATTCACAGCAGTACAAAGAATGAAGAATGCCACTCTAAACTTCTTCATTCTTTTGTCAGTAAACAACTTTGAGTTAGCTTTTACCAGATAACTGAAATTAACTGTTTCTGCATTGCCAGGCCCTGACACGGCAATATTTATATGCATTCTTAATGTTACCAAGGTGAGCGGTCACATTGTCTTCAGTGGAGTCACTCAGGTTCTTAAATCTACACAAAGAAAATTTCAGGCATAGTGCCCTATTTGCAGAAACCTGGGTAGCTAGTAAGATCAGCAGCTACAGAATGTCTGCCTGCTCTGCTGTCTGCAGGGAACTTCCTGGCTGATACATTTTTAATTCAAGCTGGTAAGCAGACACAGGATTTCCACCAAGTCTTTTCTATTTGCACTGCTTTGTGTAAAGTGAGTGATGCCAGTCCTGCCAGCAGAGCAGCAAAGTTGAAGAAATATAACCACAGAAATAACAGACTCGGTATTCTTTTTGTCAACTGCTTTAGTCTTTTTGAGCCTTAGAGCTGGTTTCATCAAGCTTCTCTTTAAACTACACAGGCTGGAGTCTTGAAAGCAGACAACAGGGATTCTTGGGTAATCAGATTTGGAACTTTCAGGATTAAAACAAAAGACAAAGAATTGTCAATACTCCCTTATATTGTAGTAGAAAACTGTAGAGGACAAAAGCATTTACTCAGTCCCTTTTATTAATTCTTTTTCTGAAGTTCCTCTCCCCCTTCTAGAGCTGGTGGTGGTGTTTGTGCAGATATGCAGTGAGCCAAGTGAGTCAGGTGACAGGTACGGCTGCAAACTTGCACAAAACTATTGGAATAGCATGTCAGCTTTCAGCCAGAGCAGCATCTTCAGCCAGCTGACTGCCCTGCTAATGCTACCATAAAGGTGGGTTGTATCTGAGAGAAATGAGAGGAAAAGGAGATCAGTTCAGCCTGGAATCAGGCTGAACTGCCAGAGAGGCAGGTCTGCAGTGTTGTCTCATTCTCACAGATGCTAGGGAATGGGGCAAGAAAACTGATTTCAGTTGTAGGCCTTTTTTGGGGTTTTTTTGTGCAAAAGGCTTTTGGAAAGTGTTCATAACTAGAGAACAGGATTTCTTCACACAAGACAGCTGTCTGTTTAATGAGCATAATTTTCAGTTTTCTTTCTCTCTCCCACCCTTATGCCTCTTACCACTCTCAAAGGTGCTTTCCTTCTTAACCGCACCTACAAAAAAAATTACTGCTAATTAATCACCTCTTTTGAATATTTACATTACAGTTAAAATTTGCTAAATTCTGGAAATAATTATGCAAGCTCCAGGCTGGATCACTTTTCTCTGAAGGCCAGGAGGCAGTGGAGGTAGGACAGTGTGTGTTCCATTTCCTCCTGACAAGGCTGCTGCCTTGTGCAAGCCTCCCCTCCTGCCCTTAGTGTGAAATGGGGGTAATTTCTACACCACACCAGCTTCCCTGCTGCAGTAATAATTCTTACGGTCAGACAACCAACCACATCACTATCATTGCCTCCTCAGTCTTCAACCCTAACGTGTTTAGTTTCTTGATCTCTCATAAGATTTCACTGCACATTTCAAAAGATTTATTTAAAACCCCACTTAACGTTTTCCAAACAGCATTTCTTTGACCGAGCCACAGAATCACAGAATTGGTCAGGCCAGAAAGGACCACAGTGGGTCATCCCACCCGACCTCCCTGCTCAAGCAGGGTCGTCCCAGAGCACTTGGCACAGGATTGTGTCCAGACTGTTCTTGAGTATCTCCAGTGAGGGAGACTCCGCACCCTCTCGGGGCAGGCTGCTGCAGAGCGTGGTTACCCACACAGTAAAGAAGTTCTTCCTCATGTTCAGGTGGGAATTCCTGTGCATCGGTTTCTGTCCGTTGCTTCTTGTCCTATTGCTGGGCATCATCACAGAGCGCCTGGAAACATCCTCTTGGCACTCCCCTTTAAGATACTTATAGACATTGACGGGTCTCTTCTTCAGGCCCAGCTCCCTCAGCCTGTCCTTGTTAAGAGTCGCTCCGGTCCCTTAATCTTTGTTGCCTCGGCAGGACACGCTCCGAGACACTCCAACCCCCCGGCAGTGCCACACGGGCCGAGGCCCCGCGCACCTCAGCCGGCCGGACAGCAGCCCCGGGGACAGGGGTGTCGCGGTGCGGCGGTGTGGCGGTGTCGCGGTGTGGCGGTGTCACCGCACGGCCCGCGCGGGGGTGTGGAACGGCCGCGCGCCGAGGGGGCGCAGGGGCGCATCACGTGAGCGCCGTGCCCGCACATGGCGGCAGTCACATGACCGGGGCGGGGGCGCGCGGCGGTCACATGACGCGCCGCCGGCACCGCCTGACGTCCCGGGGCAGCCCGGCCCATGGCGCCCATGGCCTCGCTGCTCCTCCGCGCTCTCCTGGCGCTGCTCCCGCTCTCCGGGGCGGCCGCCGCGGCGCTCCCCGACTCCTACCAGGACTTGTGCAGGTGGGCGGCTGCTGGGACGCGATGGGGCGGCTGGAGAAGGGCTGTACCGGGGGGTACGGGGAGGGAGGGAGGGGGTGTCTCTCGGTGCCCGTGCCGCTCCTGCCCTCCGCGGGAGCGCAGCACCGGGACTCGGCAGCGCGGGCCCGGTCGCTCGGGCTATTGGTCGCCTGTTACGGGAAGGGTCAGGCCGGGGATCTCCGGGGCAAGCGGCGGCCGTGTCCCCCGGCGTGAGGCCGAGCCTGTCCATGGCGAACGCTCAGCCGGGCTGGGAGCCTGGAGGGGCGGCTGAGGGACCTCTTTGCGTGGATCTCCGCAGATACAGGAAATCTGCGGGTGAGAGGATGAGTAGACTTGCTCTGTGCAAGTCGCCTGTGGTCTAGCCTGAAAAACACAAAGTGGTGTTGGTTTGGAAGGGATGTTGCTTGAGAGTTGGCTTCTTGCTAAGGATATCACCATGTGCTGCCATTCAGTTACTTACAGGTGAGTTAAGAAAGCTTTGGGAAACAGCGATTGGAGATGTCACCATTATGCATGTCTTGACATTTTTCTACTCCAGTTTCAGCCGTGAATTTAATCTAGCGGCAATATCTTGCCAGTTTTAATTTCTTAATTATTTAGTCAGAACATGCAGGGTACATACAAGAACACATTATTTCAATCAGTGTCACTGCAGAGGCACCAGTGCAGCAGAGTGAATGTAGCACTAAGGGCAGAGGTTGGATCAGTGGGGAGAATGGGCTGTCCACCTGGTAAAATCTGGGATATGCTATTGTTAAATGATGAAAAAGGGGAAAAAGGTGCGTTGGCTTGCAAGAATAACCCATGAGAGTGGCAAAATTTGGTTTTGTGGTTTTGTCAGATAACCACCCTAATTGCAGAATTGACACAGAAATAAGAAACTATTGTGTAGCTTCTGGATGGAATTTAGCTACTCTGATGAGTGATTTTTGTTGGTGTTGTGGTTTTTTGCTTTTTTTTAAAAAAGCTCTCCCTAAACGATTTGACTGTCAAATAGTTCCTTCTCTGAGGGTAGTGTTAAGTACTGTCAGTGTCTGTCTTGACTTTTTTGTGTCTGTGACTAGATATTTGAGCGTGCTTTGGAGAGACATGTGATCTTATTTCGGATGCAAATTACTTAAGCTGGTTTCATTTTGTTACTGGCAAGTGAAAATAATTTGCACATAGATAGCACAATCAGCAGGTTTCCTTTTAAGATGGACTACTTCAAAAACATGTATTTGCTGTTGTGCCATGGTGGGGAATAAACTGCTTTGAAGGACTTATGTCCAGGAATCCGTAATGGGTAAAAGAAAAAATGAGAACTTTTCGTCTGATAGGTGGGAAGTCTCCATGGAGTTCAGTGGTAATGTTTCTTCTTGGGTACAGTTGCCAAAAAACTATACCAAGTGAGGAATGATGCAGGCAATGCAAGCACACTACTGGTGGATTTCTCAGCCAAAAATTAAAATGTCAGTGGGCAGAGCAAGTCCCTGACCCACCTATTTTTGTACTGGCTTAAAACACGGTTTTTATTTGTTTTACAGCTGTTAAGAAAACAGTGTCCTGGGGTTTGTGTGCTGTAATCGGGCTGGTGAAACTGCAGCAGCGGGTCGGGTGTGGTATGTGAATGTCAAAAGGTGGGCAAAGAAGGAAATTGCTGGGGATTAGAAGAGGCACTGGCTCTCCTTTGGGTAAGAATAGGAAAGCTGTTTTGTAGGGAGGAGGGAAGGTGTCAAAACCGTTTTGCGCAAGAACTGTGGCGTGAGGCTACTTAAACTTGAGTTGGAGGTTTTCATTGTTTGCTTTGCGTAGCTTTACTGCCGGTATGCTTGGATGGTCTCAAAGCTTTCGTTCTCTGAAACTTTGTCTAATGGCATGGTTTCAGTCACTGATTTTGCTATGCTTTCTCCTTTGTTCTTGCGTGCTCCGACAGCTGACTGTGGCTGTCATGTGACTTGCAGTTGGAGTTCTTTTTTTATCTTCTGTGTAGAGGTTTCTCCAGGATTGCTGCAGTATGAGTAGCTGGGAAAGAATACAGGGAAGTGATTGGATCTAGGAAGTTATTGGCCAATTTGGTCTCTCCAAGTTTTTCTTCTTCCCCTTATATCTTTCATGTCAAGATGCAAGAAAAAATCTGGAATTAGAGTTAATTTTGTGATATGTTATTGAAGTCTATCTACTTCAAAAGAAGTCTTGACATTTTGGGTTCACCTTCCACATAACACTGCAAAAGTTGCTGTGTAACTTTCCTTGCTTTCTAAAAAAAGTGCAGAATATGTTTTGAGTGTGATGGTAGATCAGCAAATGCAAACTGCCTCCTCTGTGGGCTGTTTTGCATGAAAATCTATACTGGATGAGAGGTGATTTAGTGACCAGTGATGTTTTTGCCCCCTTACAAGGGTAGGAACCGGTGCATAACTTCAGTGATGTTTAGTTTTGTGGATATAAGGGAATCTCAAACTGCTGTACAGTACAGGATTGCCATTACACAGGCTTCAAATTTTGGGGTTGTAAGTCAACTCTATTTTACCTTAAATGCATAGTTTTTAAGAACACAACTCCTACAGCTGACTGTACCTACACTTCTGTTCATTCAAAACACTGTCTTTTCAGCTTTTGCTGTGAAACCACGGCTGTGCTCATCTGTGCTGCTTGAAGGTCTTGAAACCCCAAGTGTTCTGCTTGGCTTTGGCGAAGAAGCACATGCTGTGTACAGAGAGGTGACCTTTGGGTGCCCTCATTCAGCTCTATTAAGTGCTTTGACATATTCAAGTGGGAGATGTCATAAATAAGATCTTCCTGGACTTATATACCGGTGTGAATGGTTCTGTCACGTGCCTGGGAAGCTGCCGTTGTAATGTCTGGATGTGGTTTTTCAGCACATGAGCCACCTCCTACAGCTCTTGCGTACTTAAACTTCAGAGAGCTCCCCCTTTTCTTAAGCATTCTGAAAAATGGTGTAGTAGATGCGGTTTAGAGTGCAGCATGAAAGACCAAATGTCTTCTGGATGCAAAAAGCAGAAGAACTTGTGTAGCTGTAAGGCTGTCATGCATGATGCACACACAAGAAAATTTGCCTGAAGATACACAGTGTGTGTGGTAGTTGGAAAAGGGGACATGTGAGCTAGAGCAGAATTAAGCATGGTTAGGGATGGATTAAAAAGCTCTTGAGGCATAGAGATGGCTGTATTTTGTGCTTTCATTTTCTGTAAGGAGAGCTCGCTTTGACATAGAGATTTCTTTGCCATACTCATTCGTGTGAAAATGATAGTCATATCTAATAGTGATTTCAGTGTCAAGTGATGTGCAAGCTTCAAATTTACAGTGGCCATCCTGGAAATCGTTCTTGATCTTGTCTGATCCTGAGATTGTGCTGGTTGAAACTGCTGATAAAGAGCTTTGGGTGCTCGTTAAATCTCTGCAGTGCTCTGATAGCTGAGGAGCATCTGGGCACAAAATCGTGTGGATGCATAATCACATGTGGATGTGCTTTCCAACTCTGTGGTTGTAGGTTGCCTTGTCTCTCTGCCAGGTCGTCTGTATAACACCCCTTCAGCAAAATGAGCTATTTCAGTGCATTCCCCAGAGCGGAAACGCATCGTTCTTTGTGACTGTGCTTTACAGCTGTGTGGAGCAGGGTGCACTGTTCTCCCCAGCAGTCATCCCTCGGGTAACAGTTTGAGAACCAAAATGCTTGAACTATTGTTGGAGATTGGTGGCAGTAGTCTCTCTGGTGCTGTGCTGATTTGAAGCAGTTCCCTAGTGCTCAGACCTCAAAGAGGCTCTGGTGTTGGGATGCCCATGCTGTGATGGGGGTTAGCCTTCTGCGCCTTGCTTGGCTTCAGTGCCTCAGCTTCTCATCACAAAGTAAATTAGGGTTGCTTTTCCCTTTCTCATGTGATTTTTTTTTTTATATTGCTTCTTTGCTTTGTTAACAACAAAAAAAAAAAAAAGTAGAGCTCTTATTTGATGTTGCAGCTTGCTGAAAAGTAGATTAATTTTCTTTTTCATGTGATTGCTTCAGTGTCTCAAAAACAACGCTAGCTAGCTGGAAAGGCTGACCTGCAGGCAAGGTTATTCCCAGTAACTCATCTGGACCTTTCTTGCACAACTACTTTTGACAGTGGTCTGAGCTGGCCCTGCCTACTCTGTGCCTCCCACTGCTGGTGCACGGCCAGAAACCACCGTGAGCCTGACGGGGAACTGGCCAAGCTCCGTCCCCTGTCCACACACATGCACACGCACCTGTTGTTTTTGCTGAGTTAATTTTGAGAGAGGACAGTCCCTGGGCCCAGCTTGTGTCGGGTGCTTGGGCCAGCAACACTGGCAGGAGGCAGGAGAGCCTGCCCTGTGGGGATTGATGTGGGTGTGTTTCATTCCTCTAATTGTGGGATAGTTCACAGTTGGTTTATCAGAAAACAAGTGTCATGTTGTGGTTTCAGCAAAAATAACTCTTTGACAGTTTTTTTCAGGGCAGACAGTGTGGTTTGAGCCCTGACCTTGAAGTGCTCTAGAAATGGCTGTTTGAATGGCTTAATCTGTGAGGTGGCATCTGTGCTGAGCCCCATGGATCAGAGGATGCATCACACCCCACCCCATGATTGTGGCTGTTACTTTTTAAAGGTACTGATATAACAGCTCCCTAAACGAGCTCAACTGCAATGAAGCAGGATAACTTAAGCCCTTCAAACAAGATAACTTCATTTGGCCCTAGCAAAGAGGTGATTACACCAGGCATCACCACTGGTGGGGGTGAGTGCTGAGCAAGCTGGAAGAAGCCAGTCCATGTGACTCACATGGTCAGGATGGGCAATGTGATTTCCAACAGATTGTTTCCATTATGGATTGCAGTAGAGAGGTCAGCTTGTATCTTACTGGAAAGTAGAGCATGGGCAATTTGAAGGTACTGATTTAATGCCAGGAGTCTAACTTGTTGAGAAATAATTCTTGGCTTTTACTGTGAAAGTACTGTGCATCTCTCTGAGAACAGCTGCTTAGGCTACATCCAGGCTGCTGTTACTCACAATGAATAAATCCCACCGTGCTCCTCCCACACATTAAAAGAATAGAAGTCTCTATAACATTCATGAAAGTAATAGTACTCTGAAATTGCCCTAGATTTTCACTTCTCTGTGCCCCTGAAGTTGTGGTTTGGAACATGGTTCAGCATTGGATTTCATATTTCTTTTGTGCAGACTGTTTTGAAGGATTCCTCAATCTTCCTGTCCAGGGGCCTGTGACAGGGCAGAGGGAAGGTCTGGCTTCAGTGGCTGCTTTGCTTCTGTTCTGTAAACTGCTCGTCTTATTTCTCTTGTGCTTCTGGCCTCTGGGTGAACTGACTTGAAGATGCTGATTTCCTCTATTTCATAACACAGAACTGGAAAAGCAAAACCTTAATCTCTGAGTGATAATTCTGTTGTGTGAAGGACTTAAATTCTTGTTCCATTCACAAACAGATTTTAACTTGTAAGGTCTCTATAAAAACCAACAACACACTGAAGAACACCCCAGCTTGATCAAAAACTGTGCCATAGCATTGTATGTTACCTTTTTATCTTCCAAAACCAGTCAAAAAAGGGAGTATGGGAGCCCTTGAGAAATTTTCAGTTCTCAATTTGAGAAATGCTGACTTTCTGGGGCTTCATTGTGAAGAAATTTGGTTTGGATTGAAATGCATTTTTTCCTGGATGTAAATCTAGCTTTGGTTTTAACCTCTTGCTGTTTTCAGAGCCTTTGAAGATAGTCAAGTTCTTCTAACTTCTTTTTTGTATGTTGAGAAATTTTATTCTGTTGCTGAACTTTGGTTATTCTGTACTGTAGCTAAATTCTCATCATCCTCCTGCATCGATATTGCCTTTATCTACTTCAGAAATGCAACAGACTAGCTGAGAGAATTAATCAGTATGATTGTACAAGGTCATGTCTGCCTGCTTATGAGCAAAGAATAATGGCAAGTATTTGCCTAGGATTGAGACACAGTCCTTGAATACGTACTTGTATTGGTGTTTTGGGTATGAGTCAATTCCTGGCAAGTTATTTTTGACCCTTATATTAGGAAATAAAGCCTCAAATATAATAATATACTACTATATGAAGATTGTCTTTGTTTTTTGAGTTCACAGAGAATGCTCTTGTATTTGTCCCTAACTTGTTCCAGCCATTAGCAGTGTGAAATGAACATGGCTGCTGTAGTACAGGGAGTCCAAGAGCCCTATAGTCACTAATTAAAATGGAAAAGTGTGTGATATCTTACTGCTGGCTCTTTGATTAGATGTGTGATGCACTGGGTTTGAGAGGAGTTCTCAAATTATTTAAAATAAAGTATCTGAACTGAAAGTTGCCCCTTTCTCATCCATGGTCTAGAGCTCAGAGCTGAACAGGAATGGTTTCTCCTCCTGGGGGGATCTGGAGTATGAAAATGCTGAGTGGTGCAACACATACGACCTAGAGATTAAGGCAAACAAACCTGATGGGTGAAGCTTCTTATCAGCTGAGATTTGTACATTAAGACAAATGCTTCTGTGGGTCAGATAGGTGCACTAAATTTTGTGTGAGTTCTAAATAACAGGGATGCCTAGTGAGTCACTGTGGTGTCTTCAGTTTTCTGATGTGTTGATGAGTCTGTATTAATCCTACTGAGGTTTCCACTTGGAATAGAAAGGCAGCTGGAAAATCTGTTATGTTGCAAAAATCAAGTGTCCAGAGGATGCAGGCTGCTGCCAGTGCCAGAGGAGGGGTAGCTGAGCCAAGGTGACAGCAAACATTTATTGAGTTGTGCTTTTTTAACAGAGCTTGGCCAGAGCGCTCTGATAGTAAGCCAGGCTGTCTAAAGAGCTCCTGGCTCTAAACTGGATGGCTTGGGCCTGCCTCAGAACTGAGCAGTGCTGTGTCATGCGACTGACCACATTTCACTGCAGTCATACTGCCTGCTGTGAGGGGAAGGAATCCTTGCTCTGCCTCTGAACTGTGCTGCATTTGATTTTTTTTCTGCTGTTACTCGGATTTATTCCCAGTTATATTTAACCTGAGCTTCGTATTCCTTTTCCAGTTTTTAGACAGCTGGCTTTCTGATATGGCTGCAGCTAGGTAGTGGGATCTTTCACTGTGTGCCTTGAGGATAGCTCTGCTTGGTTTCCTGCTTTTGAAATATATATAATGCCTAAAGGTGCAGCTAGGCCCTAAAAAGCACTGTTAGTATCTTTTAGTCTGAATACTGTAAGACTCTCAACCCCAGTTTTGACCCTGAGGCTGGCTAGCTCTAGTGCTCTATTCCACTTGGACTTAGCACTTCTGCCACTGTTGTTGGGCAGAACACTAAGGTGCAGTAGTGTCCGGCCTGCTGGAGGCATCTGAGAAGTTTATCAGGCTGTCAAGGATGACATATCACAGGTGATGATCCTTTGGGTGGCCTTCACAAGGGTTTGATGGGGAAAAATGGATAATTGGATGTTCAAGAAATGGAAAAATGGACTTAATGTTACATTCCACAAAGTGGTTAAATCTGTTTTGCTCTTAGTCCCAACAAAATAGCAAGTATTTCTGGTATTTACAAATATAGAATATGAATAGGAATTTAAGTTAGTGGTGCTCTTAGCCTTAAACTTGATTATTTCAGGGTCTGGTATCTAGATGATATGCAATTCTGACAACTTGAATAACAACTGACAGGCATTTTTTTCATTTCAGTTACACCTGGGAAGCAATTGATGCAGACAAAGAGGTGCTTTATAAAATAAATTTCTGTTCTGGTGTTGAAGAGTGTGGAAGGACAAGTGCAGTCTGTGCATATCACATCAAAAATAATACGCATCTGTCTGTAGGTAAGTAAACAAGTGTCTTGTAGGTAGTTCAGAGCCACGTTAATGGATGGTCTTTTATAACTATTGCAAAGTTTGATGTGTAAGCAAAGATTCCCCCCTTTCTTGGAACTGTGTAAAACTTTGTTTTGTCGCAGATTTACTAGGAAAATTTGGTAAAACACTATCTGATTGTAGATAATGACTTTATGGGACAGTGAAATGTATCTTATGCTCTATTTAGCTGTAATCTAGTGTGAAAGTATGCAAGGCTAGCTCCAATAGAATAAGTGCATCTACCTGTGGCAGGATATGGATGTGCACAACTTGGTGAATAGTGAACACAGGATAGAGGTTGAGTTACAGCTCTAAAGTATGCTCAGCCTGGTCTGATGTAATATCAGGTCTTTGTTCAGAGGCAGGTTACTCTGTAATGCGATCTTGGGAGCATCGCTAAGGGTCTGTGGTGGCGTTGTCAAGTTGTTCCACACAGAAAGGAAGTTAATTACATGCAGTTCTCTGGTTGTGGTTACACTTGTCAGGTCTGGTGATGGCTTCAGTAGTTCACAGATGTCCTTGGTATTCTGAGGAGAGGCGGCCTTGTGCATGCTGATCTAAATATGAAACTGGCCTATTCCTATACACATAGACATGATTTTGTCAGTCACAGAAGCACCTTGTGCTCTGAACAGTATTTTTTCATGAGTTCACGTTATTTATTTTCATGGATGTTTGTCACTTTCAAGGTTGCTTTTGTGTTTTGGCTAACAAAACAATAATATATGAGTACTGTTCAAGAGGCTTTCTCACAGCTGACTGTAACTTCTAATAGAACAAAGCAATAGCGTTCTGAAGGGCAATATCTCTTCAGACTGCCTCATAGTACCTGCAGATCTGAAGTCTGGTTTGACATGCTTGCCAGTCATTGGCAGACAGCTCTTAAAAGAAGCTATGAGTCTTCATTGAGTTGTTTGAGCTTGAACTGCCAGAATATGGTGAGGAGGAAGGTGTTTTGTCATCTGTATGCCAATGCACAGAAGTTAGTCAGCTTCCATTCTCCCCACCTCTGTATAATACACTTCTGTATTAACAGTAGAGATACTTCAGTTTCAGTCTGTGGTCAATCAGTGCTTTTCAAACAAGCTGGTAATGTTGGGACCCAGGCTTACAGAATCACTGAGTGCATGAATAAAGGTATATTCAGGTCCAGAGTTCTCTGGGATGGCTGGTTGGATTGCATTTGTAACTGCAACTGCATGTAGTGTCGCATCTTCTCTGAGGAGTATGGCATGTTAGAGCACTTGCTGCTGTTATTCTTGTTGTACATTTTAGAAATGAAACACATTTTTATTTCCTGCTGATGGAGGCCTCAGCTCATATGCCATTGAGGATTCAGTTGCCTGTGGATTAGAAAAGAAAGCAGCATCTGAGTGTCTGTTTTAACATGCTGCTTTGGGTGAGACTGGAACGTGGCAGGTGGAGTGATATTGAGGAAGTCTGTTCTCCCCAGGGAAGTGTGAGAACTAGAGGCTTTTGTAGGATTTGTTTCCACACTTCTTGTGGAGAGAGGAAGGGAGAACAGAGCCTGGGTGATGACTGAGCAGTATCAAATATTCCTCTGTATGCAAACCTTGAGTTCCTGAGTGCCTCTGTGCTACTGAGTGGAAGAGGATTTAACAACAGGTACACTGTGGTCTTGCCGAGGCAGTTTGAAATGACTTTCAAAGGTTAAGCCATGGCTCTTGTACGACTGGGAAATGTTTCTCACTGCTCTGCAATAAAGTGAGAAATCAAGCTGAGCAGTTAACATTGTCATTGTATTTTGCTTTGTTCTACTGGTCGAATTGTTCAAGTTTTGTTCTTGTTCATGCTTCTAAATGCCTTGGAGCTTCATCACCATCACAATGAGTTTAGATCATGCTAATGGATTATCAAGCTTGTTTGTTAAAAAAGAAAAAAAAATCACTCCTGTTGAGAAAAGAGGAATCTCTCTGATCCGGGTCTAGGCAGGTGTAGACTCCTGGTTACCTAAACCAGATAAACCACATACTTGTCTTCAAGCAATCCAGATGAAATGAGGTTACCATTGGTATGCCAAAGCTGTGGGAAGATGAAGGACTTTTATTTGGGGGAAGAAGGGCAATTTGTTAACTGACAAATTTTATTAAGTTGTAAGCTTTCTTCAAATATGGGCTTAATCCGTTCTCTTCATTCTTTCAGGAAAAATATCAATGCAAACAATTGTTTGGTTTTTTTAAAGTATTAGCTGTGCAAGGGATGACAGCTTCAGACTGTTTGTTTCTCCCAGCTTTGAGGGGTGTTAAGGCCATATGCTCTGTGTCAGTAATCAGCCTGCATCCCAGGGAAGCCTTGTGGCTAATCTTAACTGTGTCAGTGATGTACCAGAGTTTGCATGGAGACCCCAAAGGCCTCTCCTCTGCACTTCTATTGATTAATCCTATAATTTTTCAAGGGTAGGCAAATGTTTAGTTCATGAACATCAGTGAGAATGGAAATGACATGGTAGTTATTTAACTTTTTAACTTACCATGCATGATACCTAGTGACTCATGTACCATGTATATACTTGAGCTGCTCCTAGAAAATGGAGATATTGCTTTATGTATCTGTTAACCTGATGGTGAAATGTGCACTTTGTCCAGCTGCTGTAGGATGAGTGGACATAAAATGATAGCTGCTGCCTAAATGCCACTTTCTTCTGGACAACTGATTAGGTATCTTCCATGATTGCTTTCTTCCTGCTAGGTAGTTAAACAGATGAAGTCAATCAGCAGAAGATGATGTGCCTTTGATACTGATTTAGCACCACTGTGTAGTATGAAGTATTTGGTGCTAATTTTTGTGAACAGTACTAGCTGACTAGTGGCATGTTGCTTTGTGGAAGCAACATATCTCTGAGGTCGTGAGGAAACATGAGTGATGATTGTAGAGAGAGCTTGATGTTACAGTAAAAGTGGTTGCAGCCCTGGAAGGAAACTGATCATGTGAGGGGTTGATTTTCCTTGCCCTGTGAGCAAGGGTGTGACAAGGCATTGCGGCTGAAGAGACTCTTACTAAATCTTTTAGCAAGTTTCCAAGTTAATTGTAAGCATGCAAGGGGGAAGAGAGCCTACGTGTTGGCCTGTAGTAAACAAGATATACTGGCTGAACTTGTTTTTTCTTGAATATTCCTTTAACTGAGAAACCTGGAATTGGCTCACAAGTGCCTTTAACGCAGTTCTGTTTTTAGCACAGAGAGAAGCTTGTGCTTACAGAGCACCGAGTGACTCCTCAGATGGTGCTGCCGTAAGTTCCCTGCTAAATGGGGGCTTGTGGCTGTATACATTTATAACTGGAGAGGTTTTAAGTCGTGTGCATATTGTTACTATATACATCTCTTGCCTAGAAAGTTGTGTTGGCTTCCTTCTGCTAATCTCTGGAAGAAAAGAGGACACCTTGACAGTATCTTCTGTGCAATCATGTGATAAGTAACACTCGTGCTCTGAAAGCAGTATGTAGTTCTTAGGTTTAAGAGAGCTGCATGGCACTTTGGTTAACATCAATACTGGAAGTTGTAGAACCTGAAGATAGCCTTTTGATAACACAGGAAATAAAAAAGGCACAAACCATGTGTATCATTTCTGCCCAGCTTTTTGACTTCTGCTCCTCTTCTGTTCTCTAGGCTGTATTACATGGGTGCAGTGTAGTTTCACATGCCCTGAATGAGGAGGTAACAGGCTGGGCAAGGTTCCTACAAGTGTGTTTATTAAAGTGAAACGTTTGGCCTAGGTGCAAAGCTGCTACCTGCAATGTTTACAGATTTGGCTTACTTTCCCCCTTGTGTAGACATAAACTAAAATGGAAAGGGGGAAGCTGATCCATGCTCACACTCTATAGCATTTTCTGTAGTTCAAACCAAACTCGTTGCAGAATTAAAATCTACTTCTCAAAAAAAAAAAAACCCCGAAACAAAACAGGCTGGAGTTAGCACGTAAGATCTAAAAGCAGTTGGTGTTGAATATTAACCAAAATGGGCTTGAGTAGGAACATTTCAGTGGCCTGAGTTGGTGCTTATCATGGCTTGAAATGTATTCCACCTTTCCTCTTCACGTCAAGTGCTGAGGAGGAGAGCAGTGTGCAGTGACAAAGCACTGACCCTACTCTCCACATGCAGCATGTGAACTGTGCTAGAGGGGATGGGAGATGTGGGGGATTTGCACTGAGGCAGTGGATCTGCGCTGTGTTTGTCTGCAGACAGTGCCAGGGCATGGGCAGCAGTGTGTTCTTCATTAAGTAGGTTAAAGATTAAGTGGAGCCAGGAATGTGCACCTGCAGCCCAGAAAGCCAGCTGTATCAAAAGCAATGTGGCCAGCAGTTTGAGGGAGGTGATTCTGCCCCTGCTTTCCTTCTGGTGAGACTGCACCTGAACTACTGCATCCAGTTTTGGGGTCTTCAGCACAGGAAGGACGTGGACCTGTGGGAGCAGGTCCAGAGGAGGGTCACGAAAGTTCTCACAGGGCTGGAGCACCTCTCCTATGAAGACAGAGTGAGAGTTGAGGTTGGTTAGCATTGGAAAGAGAAGATTCCAGGGAGACCTTATTGCAGCATTCCAGTGCTTATTAGGAGGCTTATAAGAAAAACGAGGACAGACTTAGCAGGGCCTGTAGTTATAGGACAAGAGGTAATAATTTTAAACCAAAGGAGGGTAGATTCACACTAGCTATAAGGAATAAATTTGTTTATGATGGTGGTGAGGCAGTGGAACAAGTCCAGAGTGGTTGCAGATGCTCCATCCTGAAAATGTTCAAGGTGTGGCTGAGCAGGGCTCTGAGCAACTGATCTAGTTGAAGATGTCCCTGCATATTGCAGAGGGGTCCCTTCTAAGCAAAATCATTCTATGATGGACTCTCTCTCAGCTTGTGCTGTTGCTATTATTATAAATGGTATAAAGGCTGAGAAACTGATAAATAGAAGCTGGTAGGAGGAGGGAGTGAATTGTGACTGAAACTAGTTGGTAACAGCTTTCTTTGTTCCTAAAGAGGTGACTAGTTTGTAGTAGCACCTGCTGTTGTACTTTTATTTTTAAGTGTTTGCTAAAAACCTTTAAGAAAGTAGGTGTGATTAGAGATGCCAAACACTATCTTAACTTGGATCTGATTTTCCAAATCAGAAAATCTACAAATTTCTTTAGTTGTACTGTCTTCAAGTGGACTGGTGCTACTCAGTGGTTGAAACTGGATCCTGTCAGATGAGCTTCTATGAAGGCCTTGTATTATAACACCCTTTTCCCCCCTCCCTTCTCATTTTTAAATCCTAGGTGACTTAGCCTTGCAAAAAGTTTCTGAAAGTCTTCTGGAGCTTAACACTTCACGTAACTGCTTGCAGCAAGGCAGTGAACATCACATTCAGAGCAATATTAACTTCCTGTGTGGAAAAACACTGGTAAGTCTAAATAATGTGCTGTTACCTTCAATGCAAACGACAAGTAGTTCTGACTTGCTTTTTAAGGACACTTGCTGTACTTTTGGATGTACAGATTACTGAGCTTCATAGCTTAAAGGAGAGCCAGTTACTTTTACTGTACAGTTAACGTCATGATTTATTGTGGCCTTCAAAATTCAGTCCTGGTAGAAAATTGTTGCAGGTCTGCAGCTTAGCTCTGGTTATGGGCTTCTCTTTGTCTTTAATGTTTTTACATGATTGGCACTGTAGTGTTTTATTAGCTTAATGTGGAGAAATGAGTCAGCAGTGTACAGGGTACCATAACAGTGTGAGCTGTTGTTTAATTGTTGGCTGTGCCTGCTGTGGAGCTGGCATGGCTGTTTAACAGAACAGTATTGAAGAAAATGACTGACCTCTGTTATGGGGCAGCATAGTTGACAACAGTGAGCCTTAGGCTTGGTCTGCACATTATTGAACTAACAGTGCTTACACAGCCAGCATGGCTTCTGAGGAAATAGTTGTTTGTGAGAATGTGTTTCAAGTGTGATTGGAGATCCCCGAAAAGTTTCTAGGGGCCTGTGTGCATGCAGTTCACTTCAAAGTGCTTTGGAGTTACACCCTCCACACACTTAACAGATACAGGAGCTCAGTACAGGCTGTGAGCGGTTCACATATTTGTGTATCCGGGAGAAGTATTTATTGGTGCTGCTGTTGGCACTGACAATGCTATTGCACGCCCCCTCTTGGAAATCCAGCCAATTCAAACAAAGTGCCAGTGCAGCAGAGACTTAAATGCTTCTTGTCCTGTTTCAGCAGATGACTCTTTAAACTAAATTAAAAATTATTGCTCAACTTCAACTGTAACATCAGATCATAGTCATCTTCAGACTTCTTCTGGTTAGCTCAGTTCTAATACCTGTTCATCTCGTGACATAGTAAAAGGATTTTGTAATAATGTCTGGAACAACTTGTTTTGTCCTCTTTCACGGCAGTGTTAAATGAGAGAGGGAATCAGTTTATGCTAAACTGCTTCTAGCTGAGGTGATGGAGGACAAAGTGAAAAATTGTGTTTTCACTGAGAGACATTCAGTTGAACATCCAGTTCTGAACCATGGTAGAACCCCCATCTTGAAATATACACAGATGTGTATAACTTGAGCCTATAAAAATAGGCAGCTAAGGTCAGGGATATTCTTTCTGTGTAGCAAAAGAGGCTGCTAATCAGTTGTTTCTGTAGGATAAAAGGGAACCGATAAACCATGCACTGCCTCACTGTGTTAACCTATTTATATGCATTTCTGTTGGTGTCTTCCTTTCCAGTAAGCAGATGCTGCTCGTGCTTCTGTCATTATCAACTGGCATAGTGAGCCCTTTTAAAAGATGGAATACAGTTATTGCATATTAGTACTGGCACATGTTGAGTATTGGTGCATAGGCAGACTAAGGATTTGGCATCCTGCATCTTCCTGAGTTGTCCAACAAAGCTGTTACGTAAAATCTTGCTGTTCACAAGTGCCACTAAGAAACTGTGTGCCCTTGTTCTGTGATGTATTCTGTTTTTCTTAATCTCTTGAATAAACTTCTTAATGTCTACAGATGTAAAATAAAACCAGTCTGTTTTTCAAAGCATTGTTTTTTCTTGTTTAAATAGGGTACCCCTGAATTTGTAACAGCAACTGAGTGTGTGCACTATTTTGAATGGAGGACCTTTGTGGCTTGCAAGAAAGACTTGTTTAAACCTGTGAAAGAGGTAATCTATGTACTATCCATGCAGAAGTTACTCTTCACATACATGACAATTTTACTCTAATTACTTGCCCCAACCCCAAATTAATCCAAACAAAACCTATGTGTTTCATAGGTATGTAAAGCATAAATGTTGGAAGTTGGTGGAGCTGAGAATTTTAAATAACTCTTGAACCTTTTCTGTAATTGGGTGGTTGTTTATATTAAAACTCTTTTAAAAGCTGGAGCAAAAGAGTCTTAACTTTGGATGCCTTCTTTTAATCAGCATGTCTAGCTTTGAGCTTCCAGAAGTAAAAAAAAAAACTTTTCCACATACTTACTGGGCTTCATATATGCCTGTTCATAACTTCCCCCTACTTTTGTAGCATGGTTTGCTTGTAATTTTTTTTGTTGTTGTTCTAGGTCCCTTGCTATGTGTTTGATGGCGATCTCAAGAAACATGACTTGAATCCTCTCATCCAAGTTTCAGGACACTACTTGGTGGATGACTCTGATGATGATTCCTTGTTCATAAATGTCTGCAGGGACATAGGTTTGAGTAGTTGCTTGTGTTACCTGTCAGTGTGTAAATTTCTTGTAGAGTGGTTCTTTGCTGTTGTTTCCATTAAAGTTGTCCTATGTCCAAAGATGAGTATTTCAAGACTTAGATAATTATTTCAAACTCCCTACCCTCCAAGTATTTAGGTCTTCAGAGATATGCCACTTCTGGATGTGCAAGTACTGTTAGTACAGTTTAAGTCACATTTTCTAAGTGGGAGAGCACAGCTTGTCTTGTATCTGTTTGCTGCCAAGTAGGACAAATATTGTTGTCACAGGGCTTCATGAGGTCTGAATTTATTCCTTTGGACTCCACGCAGTTGCCCAGTTCATGATGAATGTCTTGATGTGCATCTAATACTGTTTAGATGCTTGCCTAAGTACTGGTGCATAGTTAGCACTTTCCTCTCAGTTGAGAGCTATATGTATAAGGAATTAAACCAGCAAAATCATGTACTTGAAATTGGCTGAAAAAGTTAGTTTAGCTGTATACTCCCACTGCAATTTTTACTCTGCAGTTAAATATGTGTCTTGTGCCCCTTTTCAGGGTTTAATATTTCCAGTTTTAGTGAGGTCTATTCTTTTATACATCTCACTAGTATAAAACTTCTTGCTGACAGCTTTGAATTAGGTGGTTAATAAGAAACAAAGAGGAAAAAACCTTCCCTGTAAGGAGGAGTTACCCGTTACTTGGTTGAAAAACATAAATGCTTGGCACACTTTCAGAATTTTTCAAAGCCCTGTGTATCCAGCAGCTGTACTAGCAACTAGAAGCAGCTGCTTTGTCAGGAAGGATGAATTTGCTGTCCCCAGCTAAGGCGGCAGGAATTACCACAAGCACTCCAAGTTTTGTCTTGTTAGTTTCACATTCTAATGTAGCCTGCTTTTTAGAACTATTTTTAGAAGAACCAACAGATAAAATAGTAAGATACTTCAGGTAGAGCAGGGATTAGAAACTGAGTCTTGTAACTTCTTTTCTATGTGCTGTAACCAGGAAGTTCAAGTGGAGAGACCAGAAAATGCCCTGCTGGCAGTGCTGCTTGCTTGTTACATGATGGTCTGGCATATGATGTTGGCCGTCCAAAGGAGCAGCTGAAGCTTCAAGACAAAGACAGGTATGCAATTTTTGTGGTAATGCTTCTGTGGACACCTCAGTCATCTGGCCTGGAAACCATGCTCTTGGTAACAGATGAGTCTCCTAAAACTTAACATTAATACCTCTGCAGTGTTGATGTGTTAGCAGAAAACTATTCAAAAATACTGTCAGGCAATCTGTGGTACTGCCATAACAGAGCAAATTTTCTCCTTTGTTGTGAGAGATGCTTTTTCAGAACTCTCAGAAGCAAGGGGTGATTGGTGCTCTCAGCCCACAAGCAGTAGAGTAAGATTTGGTCCTGTCTGCCTACTGTCTGAGAGCCCACAGGGTAAAAGCATTTGGCTCAGTGTTAGTTTGTGCGCTGCTTTTGGCTCACTCTACTCCCCAGATGTGCTTTAAAAGTTGAGAATAGGACCAGATGTTGCCTTTCTGTGGTTTGGTGGTTTTTTTGCATTAATGAGTTCTTACCAGAAGAAATAGATAAGCAGTGCAAGACTTAGTGTTCCTTGTGGTGGTAGAGTGGAATTATAAGAAACTTTTCTTGATGACGCTCCTATTTACTGCCTTTTGTATTTTAAATATAGCTTGACAAATCAACAAAATACCCCCCCAACAAATTAAAAAAAAAAGAATGAACCAACCAAAAAGCCCCCTAAAAACCACCTCACCACCAAAAACTCTACCATCAACAAAGTAAAACCATAAGCAAACAAAAAACCTAGTTGAAATGCCACCCAAACAAACTAATGTGGCTCAGGGAACTTAACATGCTGATATTTCTCAGTTTCAGATAATCTGAAGCTGCTTGCCTTGTCTGTAGCATCAATAGCACCCAAGTTAGTTTCTGCAGGACTCTTGTTATTTCAGATGCCAGCTGAAGAAAACAAGCAGAATAAATTAATAACAGGGAGGATCTGACCTGTGTGTGGTGAAGTTGAAGGTTTTATTTCAGTTTACAAATTAAATTGTTAGTCCTTTGTTTCAGGGCTTATCCCCAGTGTGAAACGAGTGACTAAGGTGTTCTGTAGTATCTTACAAGGCAGTATCTTACATCTGAGGAAGCAGAAGCTTATTATCATACTCAAGTGCAACTATTAGTACTCTAGAAAAGTGCTAGGCATCAAGCTTACCCCTGCTAGGATTGAAGAGCTCTTTGGTGCTTCAGGAATATTCACAGTATGTGTTCTATCAGACTAGGGTGGCCTGGGAAGGAGTAAGGTGATTGGAGATCTGTGTCCTGAGGTACCAAGAGGCCAGCTAGAGGTGTGGCTCATCTGAAGCCAGAATGTCACTGCCCTGGGAGGTCTTGTCTTATGCCTGTTAAAGTGCATAGAATAATAATGTTTAGCTGGAAGTTGTGATTTTCCTGTTCTCTCATCCAAGTCATCTTGCTATTTGTCTCTCCCTGTCACATAATTACCCTGTTTTATTCTCCTGGTTCACCTGCTCTGACCCAGTTGCCTTGCTCCTGTCACTTTGCCAATGAGTTAGTTTTGCTGTTAATTCTGGGGGCAGAATGGAAAGAGTTTATGTGTAGAGAGATGATAAAGTGTAGGAATGTGGCAAAACATGAGTGGGGGATTGCTTTCAAAACTTGCAAGAACATTTGCCACATCTGTTCTCCAGCAGTAGTTCTGAGAGCAAAACTGCAATTGTCCTGTGTTCCTGTGATTAACAGCTAAATTCTTGCTGCAATATGAGTCACAAGGCATTCAGCATAGTCTTAAGTAGGGTACCAGAAGATACTGTACTAAGTAATTTTACTGGGGCTATTTTAATTTTTTTAAAATTAACTCTTAAGATTAAAAGAATGACAATCTCCATAAAAGTTGCTTTCAGGAGCAGGGCTACCTTGGTATATTCTGCCAGAGTGTCTAGCAAAAATTGAGTGTTTCAAGAATGTCCTTCTTCTGTGCAGTGTAGTGTCTTACTTGTCTTTTTGGTTTGTTGTTTTCTATTTCCAGGCTTGTATTGAGTTATGAGAGAGATTACAAGCATGATGAAGAAAGGCCAGGCTTCTGCCTAGGCCATAATCCAGCAGTGACAATCACTTTTGTTTGCCCATCAAAGAGGGGAGAAGAGGTAACTTCAGTATAACACTTTGTGTTAATGGGTTAATTGCTTTATGTGCATTTTCTTTCATTTTTATAAAGACCTGAAGAGAGTGTAAGTATTCCTGGCTTGTAGCTTGCAAAGAGTGTGAGATTCTAGATACACTCTTAAAGTCTTCTAGAACTTAAGAAATAACAAGAACTTGAATAAAATTCCCCCAGGAGTTTGTTGTCTCTTGTATTGGTGATTTTGGTTGTGCCTTTACAGGTTCAAAGCTTTTTTCTAAGGATAAGATGGGCGTAATGTAGAGTTAATCCTTGGCATCTTGGTGCTGAGCTTTGCTTGCAAATGAGCACTCTTCCTGTTAGGCTGGATGTGCTTCTAGGTGTTGCCTGTTACTTGCTTGCTTTATTAATCTGCTCTTCCTCAGGGGAAAAAAGGTATCTAGTAAGTGTCATTGCATGGCAAGAGTCTGTCACTTATTAGGCAGGCTCATGACTTCTTTTTAGCTTTAACTAAAATCTGTAGTGTTCAGCAACAACTCAGTTTATACAGGACACTGTTTTAGCCTAACTTTAATGTAGTGTGATGGTCACTTCAATGTGATGCTGGGTAATTTCAGCAACCTACACTCCTTGAATTGGGCAATTGCTAATGATCTGCCATTTCATATAGTGATGTTTTTGTTGCAGGTTAGTGAGGAGGGAACTCTTCTCTGGCTTAATGTTTGTACCTTATCTGACCTAGATAGGTACTGCACTTCACTCTTGTTGCTGGAGAAACAAACCCAGCTCTTGTCTACTGTCACTGTGTACTACCTTGCAAAGCCATCCACTCTAGTAGTATGGGTAATATTACTGATGATACTTGTGCCTGTAACTTACCTGATCCCTATGTATCTGCCAGTTGTTCCAGTGGATGGCAGAAATACAGATTTATGAAACAATTTGGCTTTCTAATATTTCACTTTAAAGTGAGGAAAACCAAGACTACTGCTTCTCCCAGACATGCAAAAATATATCACTGCAGAACACTCATCTGATAGAAGTGTTGGCTTAAGAGTTCTCAAATGTCTGTATGTTGATTTGGGCAGAGGGAATCAAAGTTGCTAAAACACCAGTGTCTAAAAGTCTGCCTTCAGAGAACATTTCATCTCTATTCCCTGCTTTGAGGACTTCTCTGGGGCAAGCAATCCAAACTTAGGCCATTTGGGTTCACATCTTTCCTTTTTCCAACACATTAAATAAAAAATTACTTTTAAAAGTACTATTACTTCTGCTGATGTCTGATGCTTTACTTCTGCTTAGACTTTTAATAGTTTGCCACATCATTAAGACCTGTTTTCTTCTCAACACCTTTTTCTGAGGGGCCAGAAACAATGTTTGCACATCTTATGTAATTTACAGGTGAAGTAGTTGTTACTGATCTTAAAGGAATGTGATACTGTTGCTCTAAAGATTATATTTCAATTGAGCCTACTTATAATTTAAATTCTGTTCACTTCTGTTTTAGAGTGCCGGTCCCAAACTTACAGCAAAAACAAATTGCCGGTATGAAATTGAGTGGGTTACTGAGTATGCCTGTCACAGGGATTACCTGGAAAGTAAGAGCTGTCATCTGACTAATGAGCAACATGATATCTCCATTGACTTAAGTCCTCTTAATCAATTTTCAGGTAAGCTCGGTATTTTTTCTTTTGGTGGTTTTTTTTTTGTGGTTTTTACAACCCAGTTTTGCATTTACTTATTTAGGGACAGAAAAAATGTCCTCTGTTGATATTTAGAGTTTCATGTCTGTCCTGGTATTTGTTAAAACACTTTTTTGGTTTTTTATTCATTCAGAATATGTCACACCATATTCAGCCAAAGATGACAAAGAGGAGTATTTCTATTACTTGAATGTATGTGGGAAAACCACTGCAGGTAACTGCAAGGATGATACAGGATACATTTCATCTTGCCAAGTAAAACTTTCAAGTAACCAGCAAAAAGTGGCAGGAAGATTTGCAAACCAAACCCTAAGGTGTGTAAGTGCTCTTTAGCCTGCTAACTGGTCTGATTGGTCTTTTTTCCTTGCTTTAATGATTACTTACTTGTCATGTAATCAATAACTGATACAAAAGGCAAGCATTTTTGCTCACTTTTTTGTTAGAAAAACTGTAATAATGTACTAGGATAGCATTAGCAAACAGAGGAGCCAGTGGGGTTGGCAGAGGCCATTGTCTAGACAGGAAGACTTCCACTAATTTGTTGTTCCAATTGCAGATTGTGCTGCACTGCCTGTTGTCCTCCTTTTTTACATGTTGTACACGTAAAGCAGTATCAGAAGAAGCTGATTCCCAAGTGGCATATAGGAACAATAGTTTGCGTGAGATTGTAAAGCAGAGATTAATTCATGTAGATAGGATCTGTGACAGGTTTGTTGCAGTGATCTTCCAGGAAGTAAGACTTCCTCCTCTTGCAGAAACAGCCAGACAATAAACTAGTGGGAGTAGATATCCCATCATAACTAGTGGAGCTTTAGAGCATTCTTTAATCTCTATAGAAATTAATGAAAAGTAATCAGAAAAATCAGTGGATGCAAGCCTTTGTTACTGTAGAAATGTCAGTATTGATGTTGAACTAGCATTTGTTTTCCCTTGGAGTGAGACAATAAATGAACAAGAATGTGACCTTCTTATGTGAAGAACACTGTGTGATTGTCTGACCCCACATCTCTATCTAAAACTGACTTCTTACTCAGATACTCTGATGGGGATCTCACTTTAATCTACCCGAATGGGGATGCATGTAGTTCCGGCTTTCAGAGAATGACTGTCATAAACTTCGAGTGCAATGAGACAGCAGGTGAGTTCAACAAGCTGTGACAGCTCTGCTCAGGGTTTGACTCCTGTGCTTGCTAGTAGACCTTATGCTCAAATGAATGCTTGCTTTGGGCCACAGCTAACACAAGAAATAAATATTATTACATTAAACAGCAATTTTGATGGCTGGCAGGATATGCTGTGTAGTAGCACTGCCAGTCTAAATTTACGAGAAGATGGAGGTATAAAAGAGCCTTTTTTTCTTAGCCAATAGTAAAAAACCAAAGTCCTCTGCTGCCAAAGGACTTCTTGTCTTCCTTGCTCCTGGCTAGTCCTCATGTCTCCTTGCTTTTTTCCCCTTTTCCCACTAGAAACCTCATATCTGTTCTTCTGTTTTCCATGTTAAGGTAATGATGGTAGAGGAGCTCCAGTATTCACCGGTGAAGTTGACTGCACCTATTTTTTTACTTGGGATACAAAATATGCATGTGTTAAAGAGAGAAAAGATCTCCTTTGCAGAGTTACTGATAAACGCAAACACTATGACTTGTCACCTCTTATCCGCAGTTCAGGTATGGCAATAGAAACTAGCTTTCAGTTGCTTTTACAGTCCTGAGTTTACATGCCATCTCCAGTGCAAGCCTTTAGCTGAATATTAGTCAGCTTTTGTAACTAGTAAGTTTCTAGGATGCTGGTATTTGCTTCCTTCATTCCAAACAGACTGAGAGCCTTATGAAGGGTGCCGTGTCCATGACTGCCTTGGTTGCTGTCATCATCAGTGGTTTTAAGTCAAAGAATCAGTTTGGGTTGGAAGGGACTGTTAAAGGTCATCTAGCCTGACTCCTCTGTTGTGGGCAGGCACACCTTCCACTAGACAAGTTTGCTCAAAGCCTCATCCAGCCTGGCCTTGAACACTTCCAGGGAGGGGGCATACGCCATCTCTGGTGTGCATGCAGGATCCACCATGGCTCAGCAGCTTCCACCAAGTGGCTTGTGCCAAGGGGGTACCTTTGGACCCATCCAAAAATGGCAGGATTTGGCAGCTATGGCTTCATGGGACAGATGCAGGTGGTAATCTCAGGTGGTGGGGAATGGAGCTGAAATCAGGGCTTCTGTGTGCTGAGGGATGCTCTGAAGGAGAGGTCATCACACAGATGTGGGGTACTCTAATAAAAGGCATTTGGCATGGAGGCTGAAACAATTTAGCCAGATGACATGTTCCTAAAGACCCTTTATATTTCAGAGTCAGCCCAGAACTGGGAAGCTGTGGACAGCAGCTTTTCAGAGGTAGGAAGGAAACATTACTACATCAATGTCTGCCATAAAGTGTGGAAGAGAGGAGGAGCTTTCAACTGTTCAGATGGTGCTGCTATTTGCTCTGTAGGTGAGTCAGGGGTTTTTGTTGGTGTTTCTGGAGTTCTTTTGGTTCATTGTTTCTTTAAGCCTCTGAAGTCTTGGCATTTCCTGTGCAAATGGGGTTGGTTGTGCCTTCATTTATTCGAGGAAACAGAAGTTAGGAGCATGTTTCTCTTGTGATCTCAGGGACGCTTGAAGAAAGAATGCAAGCAGCTTTGTCTAATTAAAGAACCGTAGGCTTTGTAGCACAGTTTGACAAGGTAGTATCAGACTCCTAATGATGTTTTCTCATTAACTAGACAAGTGGAAAGTCTTAGTATCTAACAGAAGCTTCATTTCTTTTCAAAGAAACAAAAGTTCTGTATTTACTGTCTTTACAGATAAGCAAAACAACAGTAAAAATCTTGGAACATTTGTGTCTTCTCCAAAAAAGGTTGGAGAAAATATTCAACTTGTCTATTCAAATGGAGACAGCTGTCCTTCTAAAGAAAAAGAAAAAATCCAAACAGTCATCACTCTAATATGCAGACCAGGTGAGAAAATCCACACCCTGTTCATTGATTCATTTAAAAACTGAAGGTCACCTGATAAGCCCAGACATGAGTACTAAATATCAGTATGTGCTTTTGTCTTCCATCTCCTTCTATGCAAAACTTGAAGCATTGGGGTTTGTTTACTAGGATGCAATGTAATTGCAGGTATTTAGTTCTGTTTACCTTTTATGCAAGCACTCTTTAAAAACTCTCGGAATAAGTCTCTTGAAAGATTCTTCCAAACATGATTAAAGTATGCTTAAGTGTTTAAAACTCCACAAATATCTGGAAGCTATACAAAGCACTTTCTTTCTCTAGATTGTCTTGATGGGAAAGAGTAGTTCTGAGCTGAGATCAGGTACTTTAGCCTTCTTTTCCAATAAATATGGTTTGTATCTAAACTGCTGGCAGTTTATGAAAGGCAGAAACATTTGCAGAAGTTAATATTGTTCATATGGATTATAATAGCCTGCTAGATAACTATTTCCCAGGAAAATAGAAGACCTGTGTTCCTCTACCTCAACCTGAGGAAGTTGAAACTTCCAAGTGTGCTGTCTGTTAGGATCAGATAATGCACTATTTGCTAATACAGCTATTGCTTTTTAGTAAAGCACTATATTTGTATATCAAAATAGACTTTTTTTTTTCAAATACTGTGATAGTTCTCAGGAGCAGATTGAGCCCTGCACCTTTACTTCTGGGGTAAACTTTTATTTTGGGAAGGAGGATGCAAAGACTTTGTGAAAAATATTTTCGGTTCCATTTTCAAAGAAGAGGTACTTTAACAGATATCTTGGTCTCCTTTTGAGGAGAAGTTAATTTCTTAGGTGTGGATTCCTAGTTCCTGTTGGCAGCCTGGCTGTCTCTATGTGTAACATGTTGCTCTTGTGATACCAGGTGATCTAGAAAGTGCTCCAATCTTGATGGCCGAGCATGAGTGTTCGTATGCATTTGACTGGTACACTGCTGCTGCATGTGTCCTGTCTAAAACTGAAGGAGATGACTGTCAGGTGTCTGATCCTCAGGCAGGTATGTATTTCTGTTCAGCAAATGAAAAGGTCATTAGGGATAAACCTTATGCTGCAACAAGTAAGTCTTTATGAAACTCAAGTGCAAAGTGAGTTCAACCTAATGCTAAGCACCTACAGTTTTAAGTACATGCATATGGAAGATCAGAACAGCATGAGCTTAATACTTCCCTTGTGAATGTAGGAAAATATATTTTACTGAAGTAAATCTCTATGTATAAGAAACCATGCTTTTACTTTATTAGTTTTGTTTCTGGAACAGTAATTACATAGAAGGAGACTTACTCAGGGGGAGGTGAACTAGCCATGTGACCGAATCAAAATCGGTGAGAGATACCAGGACAAAATGGAACTGATAAAGTTTATTCCTTCCTGATTAGGCTTCTCTTTTGATTTATCACCTCTGGCCAAGGCAAAAAGTTACTATACAGTTACTACTGTGGAGTACTTATTTTACATAAGCATCTGTGGCAGTGTGCCTGGTGACCTGTGTCAGACAAAATCGGCAGCTTGCCAAGTAACGAAGAGGTGAGTAACTAATTCTGTTGTCTCTAAGAGAAGATACCTTGTTGCATGATGTGTTGTTGCCTGTGTGCAACAATGAACAATTTGCATGTAAAGTAATTACTGGGCTACCTGTAATAGATTCAGGTAATTAGAATATAATTTGCAGTAATTACACTTCCAGCTGTTTCAGGCCAAATGCACATATATGTAATCTTGCTTATAGCTAACTTGTGAGATGGAATGTGCCTATTGCTCTCCCTTTAGTTATCCATAGGGACTGTAAGGTCTAGATTAACTGCTGCAGCTCTATTAAGGCAACCTACAATTCAGAGATTCAGAGTCAGCTGTGTTCCAAGAGCTGGCCTAAAGAATGTGAACTTGTTGCACTTGAGGTGAGCAGGGGCTGCCTTAGGTAGAGGAGAAGCCCAGAGCTTGGATGTTGTACCATACAGCCTCAGGTTGTGTCAGTGGAGGTTAAGATTAGATAGTAGGAAACGTTTCTACGTGAAAAGGGGTAGAGCATTGAAGCAGGCTGCCCAAAGAAGTGGTGAATTGCCATCCCTGGAAGTGTTCAAAAATGTGTGGATATGGATTTGAGGACGTTGTTCAGTGGTAAAGATTTGGTGGTGGTGCTAAGTGGATGGTTGGACTTGATGATCTAGGAGGTCTTTTCCAACCTTAACAATTCTGTGATCTCCCTTACTACATGGGCTGTTGCAAGTATGGTCCCAGTGTGTACTGCTACTCTGGCAGCATCATTGCTTTTGCCTCCTACAAACTATGTCTGAGGTAGTATCTGTGCATTTCAGGTTCCAGGTCAGCCTGCTTCCAGAGATGGGGTACAGTGTGAACACTTGCAGCTGTACTTGAGCTGGCTCTGAGTTACTCTCTAGCCAAAGACAGTTCACTGCCAACCCTAAAAACATTTTTCAGAGGAAGATGATCAAGCTAGGTCCAATGGAGTCAGTGTCAAGTCAGAGTGAAGAAACACTCCTGAACCAAAGCTGATACCTAGCAGAGAGCTGTTGAGCAGTGTCAAGTCTTCACTGCCCATATGTAATTGGATGAGGCCACTTTGACCCCAGGATGAGGATGTCTGCAGTTTGAGGGTGTCTGCAGTTTGACTTTTGCTTTGGAGAATGAGAACTTGATGGTATTGTCACCCTTTTAGAGAAGGGAATATTAAAGTTTTCTAGATATATAAGCAATATGTAACTATCATTTTGGAAGGAGGGCATCTGTTCATGTTTTAAGTTTCCTTTTGGCAGCATTCTTTTTATCGAGCTCACTGAGGTCTAATCAACCTTACTTAATTATTACGTCTTATTATGGTGTCTTGTATAAACTTACGTGGTTCTTATTTGTAAAACTTCTCTTAGAGATAATTAACTTTGCATTCTACTCACTCTCAAAACTCACTTATTTTCTAGTAAGGATCAGTCTTGGAGTCTTGGACTGCCTAGTTCCAAACTTTCCTATTATGATGGCCTGATTCAGTTGACCTACAAAAATGGTACAGCATACAACAATGAGAATAAAACACAGCGCTCTACCCTTATAACTTTCCTGTGTGACCGTGGTGCTGGAATAGGTCAGCCTGAGTATCAGGTAAGAAGGTCTATATGAAGAAGGGAAGGATCTCCATCCTAAAATACTGACAATAGCTACTAAGTTGGTACAAGTGGAGTGTTGCATGTGGAAATATCCAGTATCTATAAAGCAGACTAAAAAAACCCAGTTCTCTGTGTATTTGACTCTTGTTGCAGCCATAAAGCTTTCCCTGACCAGTGAACAGTCAGCTGTTTACCTGGATTCAGATTCTTACCTCACTCTTCTCTAGTCCCTGGGCCATGTAATTTTTAGTGCTTTTGATCATCTTGTATTTCTAGCTGGGAAAAAACCAAACGGTCTGAGAAGTAATAAATGGTAGGACTGTGTAAACAGCAGAAGGCAGTTTAACAGAAACAGAGCAGGGTTTTTTGGCAAGAGCATTTTTGGTGACACAGGCAATGGCAAGATCTATAACAGGACAGGCCAACACAAATCAGTCTGAGAAGGTATATCCCAAAACCAAGAGGATATAGCAAGCTTGACATATAAAGGAGTAGCTGTGAGTCACAAAGTTGTCAGTGTGGAAAGCCTCTCTGAGGCTCTATTCTGCTCATTTGTAGAAAGAAGATAACTATACCTACAACTTCAGGTGGTACACTGAACATGCTTGTCCAGAAATTCCTCTGGAATGTGTTGTGACGGATCCTAACACCATGGACCAATATGACTTGTCAAGGTAGGAAAGTGACACATGCAGTGTAACTTAGCTGTTCTAGTTTGCTGTTCTGGCTGAAGTTAGTTTCCTGTGTAAAGAGCACCAGAAGCTTCACCTGTTTGATGATCTTCACTGCAAGTATGTTGAAATCCTTCTAGTATGTTGACTAGCGTTCTAGGATGCAAACTGACTTTTTGGGATGGTTTTGCTTATAAAAACATTACCTTGTCAACTGTACTCTATACTCCTAGGAGTATTCTTTCTAACTGTAGCACCTAAAGATGAAGGGGAAAAGTTAGTTGGGAATGCCTTAGGTTTGCTCTGTTTCTTGAGACTGAGAAAGAATAAGAGAGAGTCTATGAAGAATGTGTGTTCTTAGAGCAGAACTTTTCTCTTTCTGCTCAGATTAGCAAAGTCTGAGAAGAGAGGTGAAAACTGGTATGCCATGGATAATTCAAGACCGAATGAGCGCAAGAAGTACTACGTGAATGTCTGTCGACCCCTGATTGCTGTGCCAGGGTGTGACCGCCGAGCATCTGTCTGTCAGATGGAATATAAGCGTGTTTCTGTGAGTACCCTTTCCATCCCACCTCAGAGCTGGATTGCCACATGAGTGAGATTAAAACAGACATGAGTGAATTAAGACAACCATGTGAATTCAGACTCCTTGTGCAGAGGGATATTCTGTGTACCATAATGGTTGCATAACCATAGCAAAAAGGTAGAGCTTCTGTCCACCTCTTCAAAGACCAAAGCTTTAATTTTTACAAGTCTACCAATGTCATGTTTGACACTCATGATTTTTTGCCCTATGTTTCAGAGGCAGACAAACTGCATCTCTTCTGTATGAATTGCCAGATTCCTAGCAATCTCCAAGACTGCCAGGAATACACATTTCTTTAGGAACAGGTTGTCCTCCTGGATATTTTGTCTGGCTTTAGATTGAACTGTGGAAAAAAATTGTTTGAAGATTCTTTTTTGCACCCCTACCCCTCCCTGAGCTTTCTTTGGATCTGAGGAGTAGATTAGGCAGATGTTGCCAAGCAAATTAAAAAAAAAGCTGGTGGTTGTTAAGGGCTTCTACTTCTGTATTGCCCTGAAGTATAACAATTTATCATGGAAGTGATAACAGCTGACAGGCTGAATTGACCCATTTCCCACTACCTGACTTCATTGCTGCCCACAGCTGTAGGGAAAGCTGAACTAGAGGCTCACCAAGCCATCCTAATTCCTTCTATAAAACAGAGAGAACACCTTCCCTCCCTACTGTTAAAGGGGATGTGTTAGTGACTGAAGCCAGTCATTGCCACCACAGCACTTGAGAAATAATTATTACTCCCTGTGCTTGCAATAGTCCTTGTTGTGCAAGGCTGCTTGCTTTACATGTAGAGACACTTTAGGGCTTCGTTACTTCACTGCTTGAGATAGTGGAGTAAGAAGTGAGGACTTTGGGTCAATCTCAATGCAGAGTTGTTAAAAAAATTTAAAAGGGCAGAAGTCTGTTGACAGCTGTTTTGGAGGTATATTCTTCAGTTTGTTGCTGCTATTGACTTAAAGTAGTTTATTAAAACTAGGAAACACCACTTATGTTGAAGTGACAATGACTTTAGATTTTGGTAGTAGCACCTACTGTCTGTCTAGTGCTCAGTTTCTGTTAGTGATTTTTAGCCTTTCTTAAGCATGGCAGATCCCTAAAGTCAATGCTGAGAATACCTGGAGGCTTCCACATACTGTTTTAAAGAACTCCACTATAAATTCAACCTACTGCAGAAGACACAGGCCTCCCTAAATTGCTAAGCTATGTAGCCTGGGAGATGCAGATGGGTGTTCTAAGGTACTACAAGGTACACCTTATTGTACTAAAAAGAAAAACAACAAAAATGAAGTCATACCTGTTTGTTGAGGTTGTCTGTTACATACATGAAACTTGAGTACAGAATGGGAGACATGTAGAGGTATCTATATACCTTTATCCTCAAAACTCTCAAAAACTCTCAACTTCTGTACAAGAATATTGTAGTAGGTCCCTTCTTTTTGATTGTATCTATTTTTAAAAAGTTATTGACATGCTTTTCTTTGTTTCTAGGCTTCTTACTCTGAAGTCACCTCTATTAGTAATCTTGGTGTTGCCAGCAAAGAACTAGTATTTGAAAGACCTGGGCATGTTTCTCTAACCTATGCAAATGGCTCTGTGTGCATCAATGCTGATGAAAAGACGACTACTTATACCACCACCATCCACTTTGTCTGTTCCAGGGGCACTCTTGTAAGGACAAATGATCTTCCAGTTCTTATTTCATCCTAGTAGGTTTCTCATCCTGTAACATGAAGCCACATGAAGATGATTAGTGTGTAGCAGATCTGTGGCAAGGGAGACTTCTTGAGGGTTTAAAATAGAGATGTAAAAACGAATGTGATTTAGATGCTAGAGAAGCACATGTCTGAGTATTTTATTGTAGAAAAGAACTAGATAAAAACTAGCAGCCTTGATGAGCAATAATATTTCAGACTAGTCTAATTAGCATGAAAAATACGTGAGTACTTAAAACTGCAAACATTGTGAACTCTCATAAGTGGATAAATATTGTAACATGTATCCTCAGGCTTAGGTTCTGCATTTTCTGTTGATTTTTGATTCTAGAATTCCTTAATTTATAGAGCTTTTGGGGATGCAACTCCACATATTGAAGTTTAGACTGAAGGGATTATTAGACCTAAGCTTGTGTAGGCTTGTTCTTCCTGGTTTTGTGAATCTGCAGGTCTTACTCTCCCCTCATCCACATGATCTTTAGCCCAAGAGGTGTGATGAAAAGTCTGTGACATGGAGCAGTTAAAAACTGCTTTGCTTTTGTCTGAAAACATTAACATGAAGTGTTCGTAATTTATATTCCTGTTGCCTGGTTACCTCACCTAACTGACTTCTGTTGCTTTACTTTTGCTTTTTTTTCTTTTTTAATTATGGACTATGTATTGTACCCCAAAACTCCTCAAAGCTTAGCCTGAGACAAGATCTAGTTATACATGTCTAGATTAAATATTGAATTTAATCTGAATATTTGGATGTCAGATTGAGTTATTGGCTAATGCTTGGTGACATGGTAAGTGTTTAACAAGACGAAGTTTTCAGTGATGACTTTCAAAATCGGGGAGAGGAAAGTGGAGTGGGAATTGTGTGCCTTGGTAGTGAAGTCTTTTAGAAGAACCTGACAGTTTCTCATAAGGTAGAATCTCAAACATGACAAAGTGTTAGCTATTACACTTACTCTGGTCTTCCTCTGCAATCTGTTTCCAGAGTAGTAGCCCACGGTTTATAGCTATTCTGGATTGTGTGGCCACTTTCTTATGGGAAACTGAAGCTGCTTGCCCAATCAAGGAAACAAAAGATGATTCTCAGGTGAGAAAGGAGAATGTAAATCGTATTTGTAGTCTCAACATACAATGCTTTTTTCTAGCACTCTTGGTTGCTGTGTTTAAATGGCTCTTGAAGACAACTAACTAAAGTGAAGTCTTAAGTTGGTCATAATGTTGTCTTGTGATACCTTACTGCTTTATTTTTGAAGTATTTCTGAAATGTCTAACTCTGACCAAAGTATTTAGGTGCTTTCTCTTGGGAACACTTTACTTGCTCTTGCATGCTTCATTTAATGTTTCATTCCCTTGCTATGTTGCTAGTAAAACTGAGTTTGTATGCAGGGATATGTATTGTCTTTGTTTTGTGCAGATCATCAGGAGACTTTTCTTTTTTCACACTAAACCCTGAGATTAGTGCAGTTGGTTGGAGCATGGTGCTAGTAACACCAAGGTTCAGGGTTTGATCCCTGTTTGATCCCCATGGGAGCCATACAGCAGGGAGTTGGACTCAATGATCCTTGTGGGTCCCTTCCAATGCAGACTATGCTGTGAAATGTACTCAGTTCCTTCTACTTTACAAGTCTCAATATAAACACATTAATGTGAAGACAGCCCTCTGTTAAAATTTCCTTGCTTTTAGCTAATATGATAGATGCCATCTGTTCAATTCCACTTCAATATGTTGATGTGGTGAAATCAACGGCAAAACAGCTGCTGGCTGATGTCAGTGGACAAAAAGAATTGAACAAATGTACAAAAGAATTGAATGAAGCTACTGCCAGAGCTGTTTTCTGGTGTTCTGGTATGCAGGCTAGGGATATGACTAAATCACTGCCTTGGTTCTTGAAACAAGTTAGAGGTAAAATCTAAACAGAAGAAATGCAGAAGGAGAAAATAATTTTGTTGTAATTTTTTTTCCAGTCCTGCTCTGTGCGAGATCCAAACACTGGCTTTCTGTTCAACCTGCAGCCATTAGCTTCTGAGGAAGGCTATACAGTTACTGCCAATGGGAAGACTTTCTCGGTAAGGATTTTGACTGTACAATCTGTTCTTCATGAGTTCTGTTGTTGCATTTTTTTGTCTTTCTTAGTGATCTAGTGTAGCTTTCACTCAGTCCTCTCAGGAAGTATGAGTTGGCAGGAAAGCACTGTGGTTGAGGGAAGGAATGAAAGATAACTTCCATTCATCTTAGATGGTCTTAAAAGCATTAAACTTCAGGTTCTTGGCAAACATAAGGTAGCCGGACTTTTGAGGCTGCCTTTTTGTGATTTTCCCCTTATGGACTCTGTTGTGTACTACCAATTTATCTGCTGATTCTGAAAAGATTGACAGGGAAAGCCTAGAAAGGGATTTAGTCTGGCCATATCAGTGTTTTTAATGTAATCTGCATGTATCAGTAATCCTAGGCTGTCACAGATAATACCGTAGTGGTATCTTTAGCCCAGGAGTAAACTTGCTGAACCACATCCTGTACTTCTAGTGGGGAGAATTTGTGGACCCTGTAATCTGAAGACTGAGGATACCCTTACTGTATTATAGTTGAATTATAGCCTGTCAGTTCCAGACTGCAAGACAACTGTGTTGTTTGAAATAGCTCTCAACAAGAGTTTTACTGATGTAGAAGTGGCTGTGGACCTTGTGTTTCTGGTGCAGTTCATACTGTGTACATCTACATGTTTTCAAAACTTCTAGCTAAACATTTGTGGACACTTGTCATCCTGTGGTGAAATCAACGGCAAAACAGCTGCTGGGTGTGAAAGAGAAAATCTGACACCTGTGAGGCCGCTGGAATTGGACAAAACCCTTTATCTATCCAGTGAAGGGTTTCTAACTCTTACCTACAGAGGCCCTCTTCGTGTGGAATCAGGTGAGTTCAGGAAATGCACTGTGTATTGTAACAACTTAGTGTGAGTGGTCTTCATTGCTTCTTTTGTTCATATATTGAAGTCTGTTTGGCTTGGTATTAATTGCTTAAACAAGCGGGCTCATATGGGAGTTTTAGGAAGAAATAACATTATGCAGAAGGTAATGGCTCAGTTTTCAGTAATGCATGTGCCCTAGGAAAGTGACTCAATATAGTATAGGGTTTTTTCCTTAGCAGATGAAAAATACTGGTCCTTGCATGGAGAAATAGATAATCAAATTGGGAAAACAAAATGAACTCAGATTCTTTTTTTAAGTGAAGTAGTAGCTTTTAGCTTCAGGTTCATAGATAGTGCACTCTAAAGTTGTTTCGTATCTGAAAGGTCAGTTTTCAGAAAGCTTTTACACTCCTGTTTGCAATTTTTTGAATTAGTGCTCTAATACTTCATGTACACCTACTTAATGAATTTAAGTCTCTTTTGCAGATGAAATTAATAAAAAATTTTGTTTTTTAATATTAGATGCTCTCCAATTATACTGAAACTGAGCTTCATAGAAAGAAATATTACACGTTAATAATAAAAGACCTTGGGAAATCCTGGCTTTTGGATTCAGGAATCTGAAATTCTTTGGTGTGCTTGTCTTCTGTCCAGATTGCTGGGGTGCTATCTCTTATTTTCTCAGTTGTGACATTTTTGTACATAATATGTAACAGTGATTAAGCTCTTATGTATTTTTCTTTGCGAGCATCTACAATTTTTATAACACTACTAAACATTTTGATGACAAGTACTACTCCCTGACAGTTCTTTCACTTTTTGAGAACTAGAGCCAAACTTAACATACACTGCTTTGATAGGATCTGCAGTCATTACACTGAACTTCCTTACAACCAACCAGAACCCCAAAACCCAAAACTTTGTGTGATGTGATTTAAAAGCTGCTGTTACCACTGGTGATATTTTAAAGGGTTTCTGTTTCTTCATATATGTCAAAGACCATAGGGAACAGAGGAGAGTTCAGTGAAGGTACTCATGTTCTTGAAATATGTCAAAGCTTTTTGGTCTCTTATTTGTAGAGGCAGTGGTGGCTGCTTAGCAATTTTTCATAGCTCTCTAAAGAAGGCTTGCATAAATCTAAAGCCCCGTAAGCAGTAGGGTAGTGTTATCCTCAAAGCAGTTACTAGTAAGAAACTGTTAAAAAATTTTGAAGTCAAGTATTAGCTCGAACTTAGATTCAAATGTTCCAAACAGAACCATAAGTAGATAAATGTTTTGTTTTATAGGAACCTCAGACATGTTCAGAGTGACTTTCATTTGTAATGATTCATATCCTGGAGAGCTTAAGTTTGTGCGTGAGGAGATAAACAGCGTGCTGCAAGTCCATGATACTTTCTTTGAGTTTCACACAGCTCTGGCTTGTGCTCCTGCTCCTGTAGATTGTCAGGTTACAGGTAAGTACCTGGAATTTAGGTGAGCTCTGTCCCATGTTGGAAGGATTAACTGAATAGCAAAACTCTGCTCAGTGGAGGGCTTTAAGAATACCTATTGTGATGACATTTGTAAGACTTTAAATCTTTGTAGAAGTTGTAGGGTGGGAGAAGAGGTAGGTTGTTTGAAGCAGCTTAACTTACAAAAACAGGGAAAGAAGCTGATTTAAAATGTTTTGGTATACACAAGAAAGCTGGTAATTACTTTGAAAACATTTAATCATTATTGTGACTGATGCTGCTTCAGGAAATGAGTTAATTTAGTATTGATTTCTGTAAAAATGCACCTGTGAATTGTAGGGAAGTTAAATTTGGGAAGTAACTGTCGGGAACTATGTTCTGCATTTGGCATGGTGAGGTTTCTGTGGCAACAGTACATTTTCCTAATATATCTCTAATGTGATTCTGAAAATTATTTTGAATTGTGTATTCATCAGTGAAACTGGTATAATTTCAAATCCAATTCTGCTGCAAGTATTAAGTTCTCTCAGCTTACTGCATTTCTTCCAGATGCTGCTGGCAATGAGTATGACTTAAGTGACTTGAGCAAAGAGGGTGAGCCATGGGTTGCTATAGACACTTCAAAGGAAGCAAAAAAGCGAACATTTTTCTTGAATGTCTGCAAGCCGTTGCCCTACGTGACTGGATGTCCTGGTAAGCCAAGTGGCAAGTGCTTCTTAACTTGTGTCTTCTGATGCAAGAACTTACAGTCAATATGATGTCCCTGGGCATTTTAGTAAGATTGATTGCCTCCTGTCCATTTAATCAGCGAAATAGCATAGACCTGGGTGACGTATGTCAGGAGTATTAATAAACAGACTTTTGCAAACTGAGAGGAGTCTTAATGTTTATCAGGACTCTTCCATTGAGATGTATATTACTGCATTTGGAAAGATTGCATTGAGGGCTGTATTTGCCAGGATCTGTGATTTTATTATTTTTTGAAGAAGATAGCAAAGTGTCATATTAATCCCAGCCAGCAATCAGCCCCATGCAGCTGCTTGCTCACATCCCCACCAGCAAGATGGGGGAGAAAATCAAAATGGTGAAGGTGAGAACTTGTGGTTTCAGGTAAAGACAATTGAATGGGCAAAGCATAAGCTGGGCATACAAGCAAAGCAAAACAAGGCATTAATTCCCTGCTTCCCATGGGCAGGCAGGTGTTCAGCCATCTCCAGTTGGATAGGGCTGCATCACATGTAACAGTGACTTGGGAATACAGCACCATAATTCCAAATGTCCTTCGTTCCTCCTTCTTCCCCCCACTTTATATACTGAGCATGATGGTCATATGGTCTGGGGATATCCCTTTGGTCAGTTTGGGTCACCTGTCCCTGCTGTGTCTCCTCCCAGCCTCCTGTGCACCCCCAACTTGTCTTGCCATGTGACAGCAGGAAAAGCTGAAAAGGCCTTGGCTCAGCAATAAGTAAGCAACAGTAAGCTGTGCTCAGCAATAACAAAAAATCTCTGTATCAACCCTATGTTCAGCGCAAATCCAAAACACAGTCCCGTAGTCACCGCTGTGAAGAAAATTAACTACCTAGCTGAAACTAGTACAGAAAGTCAAATGTTGAAGCCTCCTAACTGAATGAGGCCAGAACGAGAAGCTTATGCCATGTCTTAGTGCATTTCTAGCCAGTTTAATATATTTAACTGTACTGTAGTCTTTTATGAGTCTGTGGAACCAGATAAATTAGTGCAGTTTCAAAGATTTCCGTATGCAGGAGTAGCTTGTTCTATTCCTTGAAGGCTTTTGAGGTACACAAGCTCTAACTGTACTTGAGGTACACTGTCCTTAACTGTATTGATGAATATGTGGGTGTTGTGTTCTGCCCCAGGAGTTTGAGACAGTTTATTCAGAGCTCTCTTAAAGCTACCCTGTTATATTATTTTACAATCAATTTAACTGTAGTTGTCCAAGCTTTGAACTAAAACCAGTTCTCTTCCTGTAGGTGGTGCCATAGGATCTTGTGTGAAATACAGTGATAAAAGCAAGAACCTTGGTGTCATTCAGATAAACCCCCAGGCTGCTACTGATGGGTCGTTAAGCATTATCTACTTGAATGGTGACACATGCAAAGACAATCAGCGTTACTCTACACGGATAATCTTCCAGTGTGATCAAACAACGGTAATTTTCTGTTCTGCTTGCTATTAATGAGGATTTTGGTGCTTGTACCAAAATAGACAGTGTTTATTTCTCTTAAAATGGAAAGACTGGTTCTAAAAAGTAAAATCTTACATACTGGGTTTTTCCTTGTCTCTTCTTATTAAAGTTCTGTCTGTTTTACTGAACCTGTAGAACACAATAGTGAACTATCATGGAATCCTGTGAGCCACCAAAAGCAGCTCTTTGCTGAACATGAATACTGAAATTTGATAGTGGAGACTTTAAACTGTGCAACTGCAGTAAAAAAAAAGCTGTGCATGTATGTTTTGAGACTTGCAGTGTAATTATTAGTAAGCTTCTTTCATATGGCTCTTTTCTGTAGGGATCACCAGTGTTGGAGCAAGAGAATGACTGTGAGTTTGTCTTTGTTTGGAGGACCTTGGCAGCATGTCCTCTTCACAAAGCAGAAGGTAAGTGTAGTTATTTGAGCTTTAAAGTATCAATCAAACTATACAAGTAATAAATACTTAAAAGAAACTATGTTGGTTTCTTGCCCTGTGAATCTTTCTGTAAAAAGTGTTGGCTTGTGAAGGAGTGTCTCTTCTGAGCTTTAAACTAAATACAAATCCTATCTAATGTTAAAAGTACAAGTTAGGATGATAGGCAAGTATACTTGCCTGTCTGGGGGAAGAAGATAGAGTAATAATGCTGTTTTGAGAAAGCATTGTACTACCTTGTTAAATCACAGACAGACTTGCTAGTAAATATTAAAGCATCAGGTTTCATGAGAATGGAGTTGATTCTGTGCCTGGCAAGTTGTTCCCTGTCTGTCACTAAAGACTGGAAGCAAGACTAAACTTGATCCTAGTTAGACAATAGTGGAGAGGCCAGTGGGGGTGTCTGTTTGTATTTGACTCCAGGATGTGCAACAAAAAAATCACAAGTTCTAGTTCTGGTACTTGATTATCTCATAGATGGAAGATTGAGTGTGTAGGCATCTTCTCTGCCTATGCAGGCTTTGTATTGCAGTCTGTAGAGAATTCCTTATAAAACATCTGGACTTCTGTAAAGGATCCATCTCAACAGTCCTAGACATTATTGAAACTGTCAATGATCTGACATGGCATCAGGAATGTTCACAAACTACTGCTCTGTAGCATGTAACTACTGTGCAGGACATTGTGGTTTTGAAGGGAGGAAAACTGATGTCTTGGTACTAGCTTGGATAATTGAGAAGAACATAATATTCAAGTGATACAATCTGATTTTTTAAAAAAGCTTCAGAATATTGAGCAAAGGGTCACTTTAAAACTGAACGCTTGATCAACAGCAAAGTTACTGACGAATATCAGCTAATGAGACTCATGAAACTAGAGTTTTCCTAAACCTTCTTTTATGTGCATCTTTGTAGATTTGTAAGCTGGAGTAACTATTTCCTATGACCTATTATTTTCTTAACTCAGCAAACTCCAGAGCTGTTAAAAGGAGATACAAGACTGACATCTGGAACACCTTTTGCTTTGATCTTGTGACCTTGCTGTTCTTTCCAGATAATTAAGCAAGTTCTGGACTTAGTGTCTCTGATTCTCTATTTAACCTTCAGCACAGCTGGAAGGAAGAACTTTGACACCACTCTGAGGCAGTTTTTGAACTACAGTGTGACTTCCTGAAATGAGTTGCTTAGCTGAACTAAAATGGTTCTTCAGTGTCACTGCCCTCAAGTAGCTACTCATTTTTGTGGCCTTATTTGTTCAGTAAGCTTTAATTGTCCCCAGTGTATTTGGCAAGGCTAATAGATCTTAAGTTGTGTTTTAAATTCTTAACTTTCTTTAAAGGAAGCGATTGCCAGGTGAAAGATCCAAGGTATGGTCATGTTTTTAACCTGAAGCCACTTTCTGATAAAGACATCAAAGTGAGTGCAGATGAGTATGACTACTACTTCAGAGTTTGTGGAGAAATAACAGAACCTTGCAGTGCAGCGGGTCACAGTGTTGCATCGTGTCAAGTAAAGAAGATGGACCATACTTTCAAAAAAGTAGCAGGTACTTACCTAAACAAACCTGGGGAACAGCAAGATTAACCAGGGTGTGATAGAAGAAAGGTTCTTGCTAATCTAGTACATCTAATGAGATAAAGCACCTCACTGCTTTTGCTCAATGTGCAGGTAAAATGCCATACGTTTAGTTACCTTGCTGCTCAGTAATGAGCAAGCTCAGCCTTACTGTGCTGGAGTAGTAGTCCCTCAATAACTGGATTGCAAGTTTTAGAGCAAGGTTGAAGTCTGTCTCTCTATTCTTTAATTGTGCATTTTTACTGCTATGTATGTGACCCTGTTATCAGAGGCATTATTGCAGTTGTGTGTTTACTATAGCTGTTGACTTTTCTCAATGCTTTGCTTCTAGGCTTACCTACAGACAAACTGACTTTCAAGAATGGTTTAATAATGATTAATTACACCAGTGGAGAAAAATGTCATAAAATATACGAACGATCAACTGCTATATTATTCTACTGTGACAAGACTACATCTGAGGTTAGTTTCAAAACATGCTTCCTGTACCTACTATCTTCTAGAGTTGCCCTCTTTTTTAAAGTATGGAAGGTTAGGGTGGAGAACATGAACATGCCTAAACATTTACAGATTAGACAGGCAGCTCAAAGGTCCTGTGAGGGGACAGAAAAACGAAGAATTTCTTTCATCTCCTGTTTATGGATGGTACCTTTATTGTTGCCCAGGAAGATCAGTGCAAGTTGTTCCTTTAAGGGATGTCTATCATTACCAGAGCTCTTGGAGAAGTTATGATGGAATGTTGTACCATAAAGAACAGCTGTTTCTTTGTAAGAAATAAAAGGTAGGAGGTTGAATGTGCAGGACTGCAGGTATTACTTGGTATTACTGGCTAAAATAAGCTGGTTACTTGCTTTTAGTGTTTGTATTTGCGCTTCCTTTACTGTTCTTAAACAATGGTGTATAGAATTACTTTTGCTCTTCTTATTTCATGGGAGAGGCAGCAATTCCTAATGGCTGCCCTTTTATCAGAAGTGTGCATGTGGATAAACTCAGGTTTGGGAGAAGCCATTCTTTTTAGCTGGTCAAAGGCATAGTGTGGCTCTAAGATAATGTGTTCCTGGATCTTTCTGAAGGAGGACTGAGACATTTCATAGTTTCAATGTGTCTAAATATGAAAGCAAATTAATTTTGTATTGTGTTCTTCCAGCCTGTATTTTTGAAGGAAACTCCAGACTGCACCTACATGTTTGAATGGCATACTCAGTATGCTTGCCCACCTGTTAAATCTACTGAGTGTTCCTACAAGTAAGTAGTTTCCACAAAATTAAAATGGAGCTGTATGTTGAGAGAGACAAATACAGCCTTCTTGCAATTCAGTGCAACACTGCTTCTTTGGCTATTGTTTTGACCAGCTAATGTAGCATTCAATGCCAATGCATAATATTTTAAATAACTTCTGCAATTCGTGCCTCTGAAAACTAATTTCATTGGAAGAAAAAAACTTTGAGAATCTCCTGGGGAATAATAGAAGGGAACTGTTTGGTATGTGTTTATTGATGGTTGAATGCTGAGTATGTTAGGTTGTTGCAAGTGTCTAATTGTTATTTTACAATAGCTAATATAAATGAGGCTACAACTGTCTGTTTGGAACTTCCACCAAACAATGCTTCAGGAAAAATGTAATTTTTATCTGTCACAACCAAGTATTAGCTCATTAAGATTGGATGTAGGGTGAAATATGGCTAATACTTGGCCCAGAGTTTGAACATCTGGCCTCATTATAGGTCTTTACCCTAAGGTAAAACAGCACACTGTAACCGTGTATATCCTTGCATGCACTGAAAGCCAACACGCTTGATTTAAAAGCTGGAGTTACTCTTGCATTGGCTGAAAGCTGTGTGCATGTGAACAGTTTCTGTGGGGATAGCTGGTGCAGTGATATATTCTTCTACTGAATTTAATGTTTCTGGGGACCACTGCATCTGATGCAGACTTCTTTTCCAGGGTAATACTCTGCTTAGAGTTATCAGGTTAAAATTACTGTAGTAACTTAAGAATTGGAGCTTTAAAATGCTAATTCTTTTACTTGCCTTCAATCTTTTGTACAGGGATGATGAAGGAAGGTTCTATGACTTTTCATCCCTGATGCGGCACAGAGAGAACTGGGAGGCCATTGCTATATCTGCTACTACCCAGAAATATTATATTAATGTCTGCAAGCCCTTAGTACCATATGGTGCTACACGTAAGTGCAAAATACATTCTTCCTATAGCTAGGGAAGGTAAGTGGTAGGGCAGAACTGCTGGTGGCTGTTCTGAGTGAAATAAATCACAAAGCAAAGTATGTGGATGCAGTGGTGTGATTTTAGCACCAGAGGGAAAGGTGGATTGTGAGCCTGATTTCCATCTGCTTAGTGGGTGAGGTTCTCTAGCAGCTCTTCTCTTGATGACTTAGGACTCTTCTGTCCTTATCCAAAGTTTGCTATAGCTCTTAAAGATTAAAATAACCAGTTCAGAATTTTCCTATGGCATCTTCTGACTGACTCTACATTTTGTGCAGTGCAAGGCCAGACTGTAGCCTTCCTCTCTGTAGTAGTCTACTTCCCCTTTGGTAGCTGCCACTACTTTTTGCAGGACCTTAAGTGATGTGAGACCATTGCTGCTAGTTGTGATTTTTTTTTTTTTTAGGAAAATACACCCCAATGAGTATGGTTTGTACAATGGCTTGGAGATAGATCAGCCACGATATACCTGAAAGTAGAGTAGAGGACTTTTATTCCAGGCAAGTACACCTTACTAACGTTTGGAGTAATAATGCAGTTTTGTTTATCTGTATAGGTTCCTGCCCTTCTGATGCTGCTGCCTCCCTCATTGAGGGTACAAAATGTACCAGTCTTGGGGAAGTGGCTGATGGCCCTCGTTGGGAAAATGTCACTTTTGTCCTGAAATACATTAATGGAGATCAGTGTCCAGATAAAATTCGGAAGAAAACAACAATATTGCGCCTCAAGTGTGATGAAAACAGAATTGTAAGTGGGTTCCTTCTGCTGGGATTTTGTGTGTTCATGCAAGCAGAACAACTTACAAGCACTTGCATTTTAGATGCTGAGCAATTTTTAAGAGATCATTTTGTACGCTCTGTTAGCACAAATTTTGTCATCTGCAATAGCTTCAGATCATCTGTTTATGTCTCGAAGATGAATGTAGTGCAGGTTGGGAAGAGTTTCAAGTAGCAAATAATGCTATTGGTGGTGTAGCTCTTAACTCTTGCACATCTGTATGCCTTGCCATTAAGTACTCTTCCATTTGATGAATCGCCTTTTGGGGTTTCTATTGCCCTAGGCTACCTTTAGCTTTCCTCTCATTAATTTTATTTCTCCTGGTAATGAATCTGTACTGTTGTGTATTTGAGATAATTACAGTTAAATACTCTGTCCTTGGATTTATTCACTGGACCATGACGATCTGTCAGGTTTTAGGACTGGTGTTTGAACTGAGCTCAGCTACAGGCTGCAGGGATAAATCTGGCATGGAATCTTACACTATCACTCTCTAGAGATGTCACTCTCTCCACTCTTTTTTGTTTAGGAATCAAAGCCAGAACTTATAACTGCCATTGAAGATTGTGAATATACCTTCTTATGGTTCACTGCTGCTGCATGTCCTCTTAAAAGCAATGTGCAAAATGACTGTCGGGTAACCAATCCTGCAACGGGTAAGGAGGAGGGCACAGGGTTTTGTATGTGGCAGAGGCTGCTGGAAGCAGCACTACTGTGTTTGTATTCTTGAGGGACTTTGTTAGGAAAGGGCAATGACACATCCTCTGGATAGTAACTAACAAGCTTACTGATGGTAGAAATCTCTTGTACTGGAATGTCTTGGAACATAAATAGTTGATAGTCCAAATCTGGTTTTTCCTCTGTTAATGTGAATAAGTAACTACCTTTCTAAGCTAGCAGGCAAATAGGGTCTGGTTAACCTTCCTACTAAATTAAGTTACTGAAACCTCATAATACAGAGAAATGTCTTGATTTTCTTGTCTGAAAAAGAGATTAAACTGTTCCCTGATCTCCCTGTAGGCCACCTCTTCGATTTGACACCACTAAAGCGAGAGTCTGGCTATACCATCAGTGGTTTGCATAACAGAATAATTGAGTTGAATGTTTGCGCTGAAGCTAAAAGTCCATGTGCTAATGGAGCTGGTAAGCAACTTACCCTCTCTGGTACTGTAATCATTGACTATAGGGTAACCAAAAGAAATGCTTATGCTCAAGTTTACTGTAAAATGTGAAGCTTTACTCAAATGCAGAAGGAGTGAAGTGAACATGGCTGTACTGATTAGGAAAAGAACCTAAAACTGTTTTAGGAAATGAGGCCATTTATTTTTACCCAACACCGTTCACATGGGCTCACTTCAAGTCCCATTCCCTTTAGTTCCTAATGAATTAAATGGGTATTTCTTTGAACATGAGGACAGGAATCTAGGTGTCTTTAATGTTGTGAAAATGGAGACATTACAATCTTCCAGCTAGAGTGAACTTTATAGTGATGTGCTGCTGTAATGCGATAGCACTTGAAACCTTTGCCAGTCCTCTTTCTAGCTTTCTTTTCTGTTCTGGGTACTTCTGAAACATCAGTAGAAGTCAACTTGCTGCTTAATTAACTGGTTTTAAAGCTGCTTAATTGCAGGTTGAATTACTAGCTCTTCTGTCAAATTGAATATGAAATACTTTAGCATGCTAAAGTAGGAATATTGCTTGTCATGAAAATTATTTTTGTGGAGTTAGAAGAAAATATTGTATTGATTTGGTTTTTAAGAGGCATCTTAATAAAATTATGTATAATCTGTCTGACATTTTGTGTTATTTGCTTGGTTTGCAGAGAAGTGATATCCAAACACTGCTCTGTGGTTCCTTAAGCGTGAATAGGTGCAGTACATTCAGTTGGTTGATGAAGTAATAAAGGCAATATTTGGTCTTCATATCAGTGCAGTTCAGCTCAGTTTAATGGCAACTCCGAATGGTGTGGCAAAGCCATTCATTTTTAGGAAAATTAAAATTACCCTGAAATCTGAAGTTTCCTGCTGTTTGTGTTGTATGGTGCAATTTTTCAGGGCAGTTGCATCAGACTTGATCTGTTTTTCTAATTTTTCTTTTTTTTTCACTTTAGCTGTCTGCATCACAGGTGGCCAAAAACCAGTTAATGCTGGAAAACAGAGTAAAACTTTAAGTTATGAAGATCAGGTGTTAAAGCTTGTCTATGAAAATGGAGATCCTTGCCCTGCAGACCCTGCACTGAAGCATAAAAGCTATTTTAGCTTTGTATGCAAGTCTGATGCTGGAGATGAGAGCCGGCCTGTTTTTGTGTCTTTTGACGAGCTGACATGCACTAGTTACTTCTCTTGGCATACTTCCTTGGCTTGTGAAGAAGAGGTAAGAATTACTTTTGCAGAAAACACTCTGGGACTTTAAATTTCTGAGGGGGGTTAGATATCATAGCAGTATATTTTAAATTCCTTGAGGGAAAGGTTTCTTCCTGTATTACAGAACCCAAATTCCTATAGGAGTTCTTGAACACTTTCCATACTGACATTTTCAACAGGGGTGAGCAGTACTTGACAAACTCCTGCTTGGAGTGTTGAGCCAAGTTAAAACACTTGAGAATAACCCCTTTGTGGAACCTGCTTAGCTGCTTTTCTGTACAGTTCAAATGGAAGCCAAAGGGTTTCATGTTGGGAAATGATGGTGAAGGTGCTGCAGTGCAGCAGGCCAGCAGAGCTGAGGTTGAGTTGAGGATGCATCTCTGTGCATGGGGGTAGCCTTTGTTTCTAGGCAGGTGACTAGAGGCCAGGCAAGTGCATGGTCAGTTTGCTCAGTGCAAAACCTGCTAAACCTTGGTAGCGTGAATTTATAATCTGCTTCTGATGTACAACACATGCTCTAACAACATTATCTGCTCAGTTTAGTTGAACTGGTGCTCCAATCAATGCTTTGAGGTAGTCCTTAGGTAATTTTAGCTACTTAAAGATGACCAGTAGAGGGTAAGTGCATGAAGTAAAGAGCAGCACTAGGAATAGATGCTAAATAAACTACTGGATGAATTTAGGTATTTTCTTAATACCTGAATATATTTTTTTACTGCTTTGATTACCTCTCGTGTGACCATCATTATCTTCAACAATTTTTTTTCCTCCTCATCACTGTTCCTACGATACTACAATAGCTCTTGCGTCCATTTAGGAAAACATCTTCCAATTTTTCTTTCCCCAACAGGAACTGTCACGTCCTGTCCTTCAGCTACACACAGTTCTGGTTTCCCCTTCAGTAATATGTACCATGCTGCAATACAAATCAACAATACCAAAACACACTGTGTTTTCTAGCCTGTTAATTCCATTTGATCCTCAGTGCACTTCTGATCCCTTTTTTCACAGTGACCCAAGCTATTTCAGTATGATGATATCCAAGTAGCAACAATGATTTTGTCCTGAAATTTAATGGTAATTTTGTTAGTTGCTCCTTTTCCAATATTCTAAACTAAAAGAGATATCTCAAATTCCTCATAGACTCTCGGTAGGTTTATGCATGTTAAGAGTGTGTGAAATTGGTTCTGAGGAAAGGTAGTACCTCAAGCCATCAACTTGCGGTACACTAACTTTACGTTATTATGATGTTGTTATAACCAAGTTTGTTTGTTGGAGGTGGTGGAGATGAGGAGAAGAAGCCATGGGGTCTGATCTTACAAAGTCATAGTGACTATGTGTGCTGGAATATGTGTGCCAGAGCTTTGTCTTGGTATTGTTCTGATAGGGGCTTCATTCCATAAGAATGTTTAAATGATCAAGGTTTTTGTATGTTGCTTGTAGGTGCCTAGTATCTATAGACAAGCAAAAATTATAACAAATGCTGCTTCTAAAACTTTTCAAATGCTTACATTTGCAACTTTTAAATGTAGCCATGCTTCTGGCCCCAAGAAGGATAAAATGTTTGTCAATTAATCAAAGCAAGTAATAAAAGAATAAGAGTAATAATTGTACCTTCTTGTAGGTGAAGTGCTCAGTAGTGAATGAGAGTTCCATTATTGACCTGTCTCCTCTGATCCATCGCACTGGGTATTATGAGGCATTTGTGGATGAAGATATTACAGATGTTTCTCCAGACTTCTACATCAACATTTGTGAGCCTCTCAATCCTATCAAAGATGTCAATTGCCCACCTGGAGCAGCTGTTTGCATGGTTCCTGTTAATGAATCGCCAATAGTAAGTACTATGCCAGGAATCACTGAAATTTTCTTAATAGTTTAATATAGTATCCCTGCCTAGAGACCTGGTTTGAACCAGAGGCTTGACATTGGATTAAAGAAATGGCATGCAGAATTAAAATCTCCTCTGTGAAGTTCATTTTTATTGCTTTTCCCTATGAAGAAGTATTTTCCTATACTGAACCCGAGTGATCATTTTGGATGTCAGAAGATTTAATACAGTGATAAATATAAAAATTGCTAGAGAGAATTTTTTTCATGTAGTGAAAAAAAATTGTGTGCCAAATACAGACACTAGGGAGCAGAATGTCTTAGCCATTCTGTGGCTTAATAGATTTTGTGATAGCCTGTTGCAATTGGAAGCAGTCTAGATGCCAGTGTGCTTCAAAATGCACTTAGGTCTTTCAGGTAAGAACTTGACAGCTACATAAATAGCAAGCCTGTTACAGAGGATTGACTAACGTGTCTGTGTCATTACCTTGAGAGATCTTGGCTTTTGCTTTTGAGGACTTGTTTGCAAGCTCTAGAAGATAGACATAAAAAGCTGTGACTGTTTTCCACAAATTCCTGTATTCATCTAGGGACTTTAGGCCATTGATAATGCTATTTTTAAGTGATGTGTTGGTAATTTGGCACATTGATGTAAAGAAAAATCTACCTCTAAGAGGCAGAAACTCCCTGGCTTTTATCAAGCTTACTCAAAAACTGTTTTGAGTTGCTCAACTTGTTTTTTGTTAGGATTGAAATGTAATGGCTGCTCTTTAACTATAGAATGCAGTTTTTGAAAGTGCAATAGTTGTGCTCCCGTGTAAACCAAACAGATGAATCTGAACTGATCTGAATCTCTGGGCTGATCTGGAATCTAGGTATGTTCTGTAATTCTATTAATACATATTTTTGCTTGTGTAGGATATTGGTCGTGTTACTGAACCTCCCCAGTTCAATAAGGCAGCAAATGAAGTTTATATCACTTACAACAGCACTACTCCTTGTCAGATAAACAACGGATTGAACTATACTTCTCTTATTGTATTTCACTGCAGCCAAGGAACTAGTCTGGTAAGACATCCATTTAACTTACATGGATATTGGAGTGTAATGGAAAGTGGGTATTAACTAGTGTTAGTTTTGTTTAAAACTAAGTCAAGGATTTGTTTCTATAATGTAGGGATGGACTTGCTTCAAGAAGAGGTATCATATTTGTATTCTCAACTAGCCAAAATTTTGAGTGCGTGAACTTTAAGCTTGAGAGTAATAGGTTCTGATGATTTCAAGGATCAGTTTCCACAGAATTAATGTAGTGATAACTTACTGCTGACATTTAACTTAATGCTGTATTGCACCCTGTTTAGATCCTAAAGTTTGTACTTATACCTCAAGCTAACACAAAAACCAGTGTAACTGTACAGGTATTACTGTGAAGTCTTCCCCCTATGCTGTAACCTTTTCCATAATCACACACAAGTTGAAAAATTTGCATTTAGTTACTTAGGTTTTTATTCTGTGTCAACACCTGAACACTAAATTGAGTTTGCATGGTGATGTGAATCTAACATTTCTTGAATTTTTTTAATGCTTCAACAAAACATTGAGAAGCACTTAGATAATGTTTGTCAAACTAGAGCTTGCTCAGCATCGTGAAGCCGTTTTCCATCAACATAGGGGCTTGAGCTGAAACTTGAGGTAGCTCTGAATACTACAGACCATACTAATACCTCAGTTTAAAACATGATAATGTTCACAGTATTCTCTTTAAACCCTAATTCAGTAAAATTTCTTAATGTTCTCTGCCATCAAGAAGCACAGCTCTCACACTTTTGCTGCTTGCAACTGAGCCTAAGATCAAAATCTCAACTCTAATTAAGAAGAAAGCTTGTGCACCTTGATTGTTTTCTGGAGCTAGGTAGAATGCACTTCCCATTAAAGTTTTTTTGGTACTGGTTATAAATACAGTTTATCCTACCATCAATGAAATCTGGCCATGGAGGGGCTAACTGAGGTTAACTGCTGGGGAAGGGAGAAAGTGCAGAGACAACAACAAACTCTCCAGAAATTAAACGTCTCTTCCCATGTTCTTTGGTAACAGGGTAAGCCAAAGATGATACGGAAAGTTGACTGCACATTTGTGTTTGAGTGGGAAACTCCACTTGTGTGTCCTGATAAAGTGAAGACTTTAGGCTGCTCTGTGATTGATGAACAGCTACACTATACATTTAACCTGACCAGCCTCTCTGGAAGATCATTCGAGGTAATGCCTTCCTGTGGTGTGACATCTATTTATTTATTTATTTATAATTGCCTATTGCTATAAACATTATAAAACTGTAGGAAGGGTTTCTTTAAAGCATTCTGTGTGAGAAAAGGCTGAAATGTGCTGTGGTCAGTATTGATACTTGTTTGGCATCTGACAGAGGGACTAATGTTAGAGGGTATAGTATTTTAATGTTTTTGAGAGTGAAGTTAATGGACACAGTGGTGGGTAAAGGAATGAGAAACTTTTTCACCTTTGACAGAATCTTGAATGAGAAAGCAGATCTGATGAACATATTTTATCTGTGGTCCTGCGTGTTTTATCTGCAATTTTGTCATATTAAGGAAGGCCAGACTTGCAAAATTAGCTATCTTTTCCTTCTGCATTGTGCAAGTGCTACCTGAGACTTGGTTTATGAAACACTTGTGTAAAAGTATTGACTCTAGACTTGCTGTGATGTTTCTGATTGTCTACACAGGTATTTTCTGGATCCAACAATTACCACGTTGGTGTGTGCAGTGTAGGCTTGCCCCAGGGAAAATGCAGAGATGGGGCAGTGTGTCTGACATCTAAAAGTGGCATGTCATCTTTTGGAAACATAAAGGAAATGAGAATGGACTACAGCCACCAGGATGAAACAGTCATCTTGCAATATACAGGAGGTGATAGGTGCCCTCCAGGTGAGATCAGAGCAGACCCATTCCTTATGTTCAAAACTTGTCAGGATATTTTTCCTTTAAAATGAGGTTTTGTTGTGACAGGTGGAAGCAACACAGATTTTACATATAGCAATAGAAACACGTAGTTTTGCTAAATCACAAGCATCATACTAATCTGCAATATCAACATGTATCTCCCTGGAAGAGACAGTGAAACTTTGCTGTAGGGATGATTGTAGCTAATTGTATGCTCCATCTAGTTGGGTTTAAATTCAATGTTTCAGTATTTCTGTTGTCTGCCACTGACCTTTTTCTAGTACTAAAGTATAGGCTTTGAATAAGTTTCCAAATACAGCTATGCCTCCTATTCTGCTGCATTTAGTTATGAGATTATACCTTTCCTTCTCAGTGACTGAAAAGGGAGAGCTCTGTGTGTTCCCCTTCAAGTACAAAGGGAAGACCTATGAGGAATGTATTACAGAAGGGAAGAATAAGCCATGGTGTGCTACAACTGAAAACTACCAGGGAGATGAAAAGTGGGGATTCTGTAGTAGCAGTAAGTACTTCCTATACTTTATGTACAAGGGTCTTAGCTAACACAGAGATTTAGCTGCACTCAAATCCATACTTGCCTGCAAGCCTCTTATAAAATACGCTTTTCCTTTTTTTCCAACCTTTCCCCTTATAGCAACTGCAAGAAAGGAATCTACCATTATCTTTACATGTGATGAAAATGCTGGTGTTGGGAGCCCATACCTTCTCAGTGAGACTCTTGGTTGTGCTGTGACATTTGAATGGAAGACTCAAGCTGTTTGTCCTCCCAAGAAAATGGAGTGCAAGTTTGTCCAAAAACACAGAACATATGACTTGAGAATGCTCTCTTCCCTGACAGGATCATGGATCTTTTTCCACAATGGGAACTCGTGAGTAATGAGCAACTCACAGGGAGCAGCTTGCTTATTAGTACAGTTGTAATGTGGCATAGTATTTCTGTTTAGTTCCTACTCAGTGACTTAAAACTGTCAGTGCTTAACACTTCATATAAATTAAAAAAAACTGAGAAAGGAACCCATTTTATCTGAAGGGACTGAGTAATCACATTCTTCATTCTCACCCTTTTCTATTAGTAACCCTTTTTAAAGGATGAATATGTCTAAACTAAAAGCTATTTTAAAACTTTCTATTTAAACTGCTATCTTAAAAACATAATTTTGTTGTTTTGTTTAAATGCTATTTTTTTGATTCTTAATCTTGTTGAAGAAAAGTCTTAGCTGCCAAGTCTTACTTAGCTGCTTTCTTTTGACTCAAATTTATATTTTCTGACGTGTAACTGGGGCTTTTCACCCATATTCCTCCTTGTATTAGCATAGTGGAAAATATGGATGTCAGGAAGTCATCGACCTCTCCAGCTCCCTCCTCCAGTTAGGAAATAGAAATGAACTGGCAAGGATGACAGCATCTAATTCTAAACTTATGACAAACTGTTGGTTAACAAAACTCTTCATTCACCACCTCGCTAGCAGTTCTCTGCTCTAACATATCTGAGCTGGTATAACTCCGAGGAGATGCTTAATTTAGGGTAGTAACTTTTATAAACGAAAAAGCTTTAGAACATTTCTTGACTCTTTTCCAATTTCTAGTTTGGACCTAGGTCAAAATTAACTAGTGATCTAATCTGGCAAACGATCAATTTTTTTTTTGCACAATCTTTTACCTGAGAATGATAGTTAGAAGTAATCTGCCAAACCTTAGTACATGTTTTATTCTGTCAGCTAATTCGAGGTTTAGTTTCTTGCAACCTGTCTAGTTTCTCATGAAGATTCTAAAGTTTGTTTATCACTTCTTCAGTTTAGCCTAAATGAATTTTAAAGAAGTTTTGTCTACCATGTTCTGTATAGGTACTATGTGAACCTCTGTCAGAGGGTGCACGAGGGACCCACAGGCTGCCCTGAAAGAGCCAGTATTTGCAGGAAAAGCTACAATGGAGATGTTCAAGTTCTTGGACTTGTTCATACGCAGAAGCTGAATGTGACAGGTAGAGTAACTTTTTGTTCCTGTAGAAAGCTAGAGATTAAAGGTTTAAATCTTACAGCCTGGCTGTAGCAATTGTTAAATTATGCTGAAACCTTTATTGTGAAATATTTTTATCAATGAATCTTCTGTTTAAAAATGAAAACAGAATGTGACTTTTCAGCCATGAGAAAACATTGACGCAAATAAACAGTGTTGTTATTAAAGCTGTAAGAAATTATCTACCTGAACATCAAGGAACTTTTTTATTATAGTCAGGATACCCAAACACTGGCACAGGTTGTCTAAGGAGGTTGTGGAATTTCCTACCTTGGAGGTATTCAAAGGCTGTCTGGACATAGTCCTGGACAGCTGGCTCCAAATGACCATGCTTGAGCAGGAGGCTTGGACCAGATGACCTCCAGGAGACCCTTCCAGCCTCAGCCAATCTGTGATTCTATAATTGTGAGAGGGGAAGTAATTTTTGTTCATCTGGTTTGAAAAAACTTACTCTGAATCTACTAACTTCTTCAATTAAAGCAGTGTGTGAAGAATGATTAATTGGCTCCACTTTTAGAAAAATGAATGAAAACCAATAATCTCAACTCTCTTCAAGCTTCTAGTTTAAGAAATATTTTTCAAATTGGTGCTCAGTGAAATTTGCCACCCATTTACTAAAGTACTGACATGTATTGCCTGTGTTTTTTTGAATGATCACAAGTATGAATGCCTCAAATTACTGAAGTATTATAACTGGTACATGGTTGATGCAGGGGAAAAGAATGCTGAAAGTAAGGAAGTCTAGGGAATGAGAAAAGGAAATTTCTGACAGCTGCTTACAAAAACCTTTCATCACCATTTTTTTCTTCTAGGTGATACAGTGTATATTAGTTATTCCAGTGGGCAAGAATGTAGGAGAAATAAGAAAGTAACAACAATTATAGAACTGAAATGTGCAAGAACAGTTGGCATGCCCATGCTGCAGAGGTGAGTAATAAATTGATCACTGATCTTCATGGCTGATTCTTCTGTACCTCTCTAGTAAACCCTTAAATCTCAGGACAGGGACTGTCTGCTCTTTTGGACAGTCCCTAAAATAATCTGCGGTCTGTACTCGCAAGGCATAGGGTCTTCTGGAGGTTCTGCAATTGTTCATTTCCATAAACATCATATTTTGTATTTATCTTGAAATTTCTGGGAAAAAACTAAGCATTCTGCTTCCAAATTAGATCTGACTATGGCTTGGATGCTGTTGTTTTCAGTGTCAGCAGGCAATGTCATTGTACAACCACTCTTAACTCTGTTCAAAATTTTCTGTAGGGTGTATTTAACCAGAAGACCTCTAAAATAAAGTATATATGCATGATCACAAATACTAAGAAAGCTTGAGGACTTTTTTTTAGTCTTGATATTATTAACTCTGTATTGCTTGTTGAATTGGAAAACAACAAAATGCTCTGTGTGAGTTGAAGAACTCGGCAGCAAAGTCTGACTAGCTGTCATGGTTTAGGAATGGTGTGATCTAATTCAGTGCTCCCACTGCAACTACATGCTGCTTGTTCCCCCCTTTCCCCTTCCAAAGGCTGGAGAGGAGAAGTGGAGGAACAAAAGGCAAAGGTCATGGGTTGAGATGAGGACAATTTACTGGAAACAGAAATAAGATAAGAAAAGAAACAGTAACAGCAACAGTACCAATGACAGAGGGTACAAGAAGATGAATGATTCAAACAATGATACATGACTGGGGTCCCTCTGCCATACTATATTGGCCCAGGAGTGATCCCTTCTCCCTAGAAAAGATGTCCTTCCCCTGTCCCTAGCAATGATGTGAGCTGGTATAGAATAACCTCTGGGTCTTGGCCATGGCCCTTCCTGGCTACTGCAAAAATATTGCCCTGTTGTGGCCAGAACCAGGACACTAGCTTATACCTCTCCTGCTTAAATAAAAGGCACGTTTGCCATGCTGCAAGAAAGCAGCCTGATATGGTTTTTTTTCCTGGAATCATCAGCTCTCTCTTTTATTTGGTAGGTTTGATGAAGAAAACTGTGCTTACTACATCACATGGGACACACGTGCAGCTTGTGCTGTGAAGCAGCAGGAGGTAGAGGTGATGGATGGAACAGTCATTAATCCTGCAACTGGGAAAAACTTTTCTTTAGGGGATGTTTATTCCAAGTGAGTAAAAAACCCTCAAAGCCCAAAACAACAGAATGGTAGGACTAGTTACCTTTCTGGAGAAGATTGCTAAACTGTGCCATTTATCATAGCTGGAGAGCACACCGTATGATTCTCAGTCAGTAGTGTGTATGAGCCACTGAATCATGCTTTTGTCTTCATATTATCATAAACCTTTGGAGGTATTTACATGTTCACTCATACACTCACACACTGAGGGCAGTACACCTGGAAAAATCGGCTTTCAGTGCTTGCTAAGGATTATATTTATTTATTTATATTTGTAATATCACTCAGCTTGCTCTGGAATCAACCAGGGATAGCATCTATTACTGTTGCCAGTATGGTTTGGGAATACCCCATACCTGTGAGTTTAGACTTAAGAATAGATTCTCCCTCTGTTTCCTCAGGTTGTACACAGCTTCTGGTGATGTACGGACAAATGGTGATAAATATGTGTATCAAATTCAACTTTCTGGTATAACAAATTCAAGTTTCCAAGAATGCCTTGGAGCAAACATCTGCCAGGTGAAAACCAATGAACGGCGCCTTCGGAGAGTTGGTTCTGCCAGTAATGCCAAATATTACGTTGATGGTAAGTACATGCTCACCAGACAGGATTGCTTGATGCTCTGTGAATTGCTTTGTCAGAAAATGGTTCTTGGTTCACAACATCTATGCTAATCCATTTCTGTAAAGGTATCCATTTCTGTCTAGCATGATTTAGATTTCTTTTCTCTGTGAAAGCTCAGTTGTAAATATGGCTTTAATAGGGGTTGGGGGTTGACACTTGACTGAAAGACTTTGGTAGAAACAATGCAAGACAGAAGACTTTCATCTCCTGCTTTCATCTGTGCTTGTGTTGCATAAGCATTTCCTTTAGCTAGTTACTTTTTTTTCCAAGGTCTAGTGTTTGCTGACTGTTCTCAAGGAAGAGGTAAACTGCAATTTTTTTCTTTTTATTGTAGATGATGATTTGGATGTCATATTTTCATCTGACTCCAGATGTGGTAAAGATAAATCAAAGTTTGTATCTTCAACCATTTTCTTCCACTGCAATCCAGAAGCAAAGGAAGGCATTCCTGAATTCCTTCATGAGACAGCAGATTGCCAGTATTTATTTACCTGGTACACATCTGCTGTGTGTCCATTAATGTGAGTAATTGCTTGTTTTCTGAAAGCAGTTTTTGTCAGCACTTCACAGCAAAAGGCTTTTTTGTATTTATTAGTCACAGTGATTGGGAAAAAGGGAAAAGCTAAAAAAGCAGTAGGCTTATAGATAAATTGATGATCATGTATGCAGTGTTTGGCTCATGACTACTAAATTAAAGCTTCCCAGACTGATCTGGACCTAAAGCTGGAGAGGCACAGTGGAATTAATATAATTGTTTTTACTAAGTAAGACCTACTGTATCTGACAGAACATGCTGTGTCATGTTACTGAGAGGAGTGAACAGCATTGTGGATGAGGCATTTGGTCCCCCTTGCCTTAATGTCTGGAAAATTTTAAAGCTGTGACAAAGACTGGCCTTGCCCTCTATCTGCCCACTTCTTAAGCCTGGAATGGAAAATCATTACAGGTCCTCAAGAAACAATGAAGTATTTCTATTCCTGCAATTAAATATGATCAGGTAATCTACTGATTAGTGAGGGGACAGTGTTGTTAAAAGCAGAGTGTCTGTATCTAGGTGCTTATAGTGTTCTTGACAAGTAGGCAACCTCACTGTGAAAGATGGAGTAACTGTTTCTGGGGGTGTTTACTTTCTGGCTGTGAGCTTGAAAGCACAGGCAAACTTTTGGTTCTGATTTAAACCTATTGAGAGGGAGTTTGGTGTGTGTAGTGCCATAGTCAGATGAAAGGTAAATAATTTCTGTAGCTGTTGCAGCTTGCTCAAGTGCAGATTTGGTTCTAAAACAGCATCTTTGTGTGGGTAACAGCTGCTGTGTGAGCTCTGGAATGCTTAATTGTGCTCTGTGGTCTTGACTGTAGTTTCATGCACTATTTGATAGCATAGGATGTAGGCACAGTACATGTACTTGTGTTTTTCAAGTTGTTTTTTACTTAGATAAAATTCCCTAAATTCAGTTCATACAGCTGTTAGGTTGGAGTGGCAGAATGGTATCGTATGTCTTCTTTTAATCTGCTGTTTCTAATCCAGTTTAACAAAACTTATCAATAGCTCTTATCTTTTCAATTTACATTGCTAGATCAACCAATGTTCCAGGAAACAATCAGCACCAGACAGATGAGGAGACCCAAATACATAAAGGTCTTTCAAGGAGAAGCCAGGCTGTTGGTGCTGTGCTTAGTGTCCTCCTGGTTGTTCTCACTGTGTGTCTCATAATCTTGCTGTTCTACAAAAAAGAGAGGAGGTAAGAAATTATTCAGAGGCTTTAGAAGTTTCTTTGTCAGGACTTGGTTTTCTGCCAGAAATGAAAGGGAAATAGTAAATTTAAGAAATTTGGGTTCTGTTTTTCAGTTGGCAGCATCAACTCTCAAACTACTGCTCCTTCAAATTCTCCATTACTGTCTGAAGGCCCATGCAAAGAGGGCTGAGGTGTACAACTGAGTTGGTCTAGCCTCTCTTGTGGGCAACTGCTAATTAAGGATGAAACTGCTAAAACAGTTAGTATTGTTAGTACTTGATATCCCTCTGCTTTCATGGAGTCAGGCTAGATCCATACAACAGTGTCAAGGGAAAAGTGCAAGTCCTGCTGGTTCCTCTGCTTGCCAGACAACTTTTGGGGTGTTTTTCCCTTAGATGTGAAAGCCAGAGGGGTTTCAGAACAGTCAGCCTGAAGCTGTAGCAAGGGGGAAGATGTACATCATCCCAGACTGGATTTTGATAGAGTGCTTCAGGATCGATGTGATGGTTTGAAGCTCATTTGTTGACATGCTTCATGTTGATGTTGTTAAAAATCCAGTGAAAAAAAGTGAGGGCTAATAAGTGGATACGGTGTTCCTAATGTAGTATTCTTCCATTTGTTTAGGGAAATTGTAATAAACAAGATAACAAACTGCTGCAGAAGATCATCTGGTGTTTCCTACAAATACACAAAGGTAAAACAGTGACAAAATCGAATTAGTTTCTTGTCAAGTTTACTTAATATGAAGCTTTTGTTAATAAATAAATAAATCCCTTAATTCCTAGTTCCTTTAGTGCTTGGAAACCATATGGTGTGGCATCAGGAAAGCTACATAGCTGATATATATATTTATATTGTGAAATGTAAAGGAAGACAGAGTTGAGGAAATGAAGAGCAGTCCATAAATCACCAAATACCAAATAAATGTACAAGAAGAGAACAAAGTCTGTTTCAGCACAGTGAAAAGTGATGCTCTTGCAGTGTTTACTCTCTCACAGCTACCTTACACCAAGGCCATGCATGCTGTGGGGCCCGATGACTGGGGAGATCAGTTTGTGTGTTGGTCTTGAGTGGCAGATGCAGTCTCCTCTTTTCTTTTCTTGCAGATAAACAGCGAAGAAGAAGCTAATGAGAATGAGACAGAGTGGCTTATGGAGGAAGTTGCAGCACCAAATCCAAGAACAGCAAAAGGAGGGCTGGAGAATGGTCACATTGCTACCAAATCCGTTACCTCTGAAGCCCTTACCTCTCTCCATGTGGATGACCTGGACAGTGAGGATGAAGTGTTAACCATTCCAGATGTAAAGATTCAAACAGGAAGAGGACTAGACAAGAGCAAGCACCCACAAAAGAAGCTACACAGTTTTGGCAGTGATAACAAATCTTATTTACTGAATGGAAGAAAGGAAAGGAACGCAATAGCCAAGCCAGGCCAGCAGCAGGCACAGAACTCTACAAATACAGCATCGTTTCATGATGATAGTGATGAGGACTTGTTGAATATTTAAAAACCCCTCTTGTGCCTAATCAAATATATATAGAGAGATTATATATAATGGGACAACATTTCCAACCAAATACGAGGACTTCAGCCTGAAAGATTTTTCTGAATTTTGCCTTTAACAAGAAACCATTGAAAAGGGAAGAAGAGAAAGATTTCTTGGTTGTTTACAATGATCTGTTCAGTAATGACTGGATGTCTGACATCCAGTTGGCTGAGTTAGTTGACTCTCTCTAGCCAGGACACTTTTTTTTTTAAGTCTTAGCATAGATGTTAAATGCTTGCTTAAAAAAGAGAAATCTTTGAAAGAAAAGGATTAAGGCTCCATGAAGCCCCTGGCTTCTGAGACTCAAGTTATCTGACTACTATCATTTTAACTCCTTGTATTTATTGATCCTCACTACTCAGGTTTGCTTAATAGTAACACGTTCTTCCTGCCGGCAGGGTATTCTTCTATGGGTTCACCCATTGTGAGACAAGGAAAAGTATAACTTTAGTGTGTTGAGATGATTTGATGTAAATTTTGGAACTGGTCTAATTTATCCTGTAAATTTGAATATCCATTCTAATTTAAACAGATCATTGGTTCAAAGGTGTGGACTGAAAGGTACAATTCTGTATAGCTTTAGCCTGAAGTGGTTGCTGTTCTTCGCATGTTTTCTTTGTTTTTTTTTTTTTTTTTGGTACTGGTTAGCCTGAAGTGGTTGCTGTTCTTCGCATGGATTTTTTTTTTTTTTTTTGGTACTGGTCATATGACTGACTTCATCAGTATTTGCCTAAGCAGCTGACAAGCACCCAAAGATTTTTGTTTTGGTGTTTTTTGGTTTTTTTTTCCCCTTGATTATGGCTAGACTAGGCCAACTGCACAGAGAACCAGAGTTTTCAAGGACATAAAGGCAGAGTTCCTGTAATTCCTATAATCTGCACTACCCAGTTTGTCATCACCAAGAAAAACCCAAGGACTAGAGGAGCCCTAGTCTGCATAAAGCCTCTCTCTAGTATTAATTTCAAGAAAATAAATTTGGGCCAGTATTTTCTGATAGCCTAATTCCTAGTCTGTATGCTATGATCTTGGCCATGGTCATTGATTTGAAATGTTGCTGGTAATAAATACAAATCAGTTTTTCTCTAGCATCTCACTCTTCTCCAGGTATTTCCTAAATAAAATTATGGACAATGATAGGGTCTCAAAGCATTGTACAAGAATATGCATTGGTCAGAATTTTTTGAAACTTTTTGTTGTTCCTTTTGGCTGGCTTATTCAGTTTCAAGAATGGTTTCTTTTTATAAAAACTCCATTTTGAATCAAAATAGTGTAATATAAAGTATTCAGCAATTTCAATAAAAGATATGAAGTGGGTATTCCAAATCCCACATCTCAAGTCTGGGATCTTTCTTACACTATTCTGTAGGCTGCTCACCAGCCTGGTGAGACCCTTTCCTGCTGTGATGGTTAATACCTCAGTTGTGTCACTCAAAATGAGAACCAATGTTTGATGACAAAGATCAGAATATATAGGTAGGCCCTGGTGGTGTATTCTTTCTTTAATCACACTTTGGTTTTCTTTCTTTTGTATTGTTACCAGTGGAGCTGTAAGTCAGTTTGGCTTAAGCTACACCTTTTCAAACTTAAATCAACACTTTTCATATTTATAATTAGGAGAGCTTGGAGAAGTGAGAGGCTTGATGGTGTATTTTTAATACTACTTGTTATCATTCAACAGTTCTCTCAATGCATGTTGGAGGGTTCTGCTTCCCTCCCCCAGGTCATCAAGGCTGGCATTTTGGAGTTGTTTGATGCACAAACCAACTGCATGACATTATTTCTTCTGTGTAAAATCACGCGGTCTCTTTGTTTGGGCTGTGCCTAACAAGGTTTAGGTAGAACAAAGCTACTCTGTCTGGGGGTGCCTTTCTGAGCAATATCAATGGTATAATTTGCATCTGACAGCAGTGAGTGACTTCAGTGCCTGGTCTTGGAACTATTGCCCATTTTTAACCTAGGCATTTGTAGGTAGGCTGGCTGAATCTTACCTCATAGAGAGCTGGATGCATAACCAGCTTCACCGGACTGTTTTTCTCAGAAGAATACTCAGCTGTGTGGAGGGAAGGGTTATGAGAGCACCAGAACCCAGATGAGTATGTACAAATGGCTGGGCCAGGAGCAGAAGCTTTGCCAGTCAGCAGCACAACTCCTTGGGAAGTGTCCCTGAGAAACCCACCTGCCTGGCAGAGTCCCACACAGCCCCCTCTGGGCTGGCTGCAGAGAGAATGGTGCAAAACGGGGAAAACTGGCCCAGTCTGGATCAAACTTTTGTAGTTCAAGGGAAACTATTGTGTACCATTAACCAACTGTTTAAATAAAACTGTTAGAAAAGAAGTGATGTGAGGGGTTTTTGGGTGTGTTTTTAAGATGCAGCCTACTGCCTTAGCTTCACCCACTTCCCAGGCAGGCTTTGACTTCGGTTCCTTGGCCCCAGCTGACTGCACACATCCTCCTGCTGAGGAGGGTTTGCGGGGGCTGGCTCTGAGCATGGTGACTGCTGTGCACTTTCGTGCCCCTGTTCCCCTCCCCAGCTCCACATGGAACTCCTGCAGCTGGGGAGACAAAGGTCTGGTGTGGGGTGGTGCTGTGCCTGGTTGAGGGTGACACAACTGTGAGTGGCCAAGAGTTCTCGTTGACTTGGTGTAGATGTTCCTGACAGAGAAGAGGATGAAGCAGGAGAGGAGAAAGCACCACCTGTGTGAAGTGGGGAATGGTTGAATGAAGTGTTGGTCTGCAAAACAGCTTTCACAGCTGCTCAGACTACTCTTGGTCTGTAGCTGATGAGCAGTGAGGCCAAGTTCTGTTTCAATGCTGGGTCCGGAATGGCCTTCTAAGCTGTTGTTTTTGGGGTTTTTTTTTTGAGTGTATTGTGTCTTTAATTTTTTTTCCTTGTTCCCTAAGCTATTCAAATTGCTTTCCAGACGATTTTTCACTTTTTTAAATGTCTTTTAAACATTACCTTCACTTATGTGTTTCTTTCTGATGGAAGGCTGCTGTTGTCAGCAAAAGATATGGGAGTAGCTGGTATCTATCCATAGGCAGGACAATGTACCACTGGAACCTATTATAACTGCATTTATTTGAGGTGCTTGCAATGATGCCTACCTAAAGTCTTATAGGTCTTCTGTGGTAAAAAAATAGCTGTTTTGCCCACAGATACTGTATATTGTGGTTTCACACAGCTATTCCCAGTGGATAATTCTGTAGTGAATGCTTTTTCTCTTTTGTATCACTGCAAAAATATGGTCTGGTGAAAACTGTGTTCCCTGATAAAGGTGGGGAGAGGGTTTTCTTGGGAATTGAAGAGTGTGGAGGGTGAAGGATGAGACACACATGATACAGGAGTTTTCATGAAAGCTGTTCATTTACTGCTATATGGCTCTATGTATAGACACTTCTTTTTTAGAGTGTACCCACCTATTTTTTACAGATCCTGGTTAAGAAGCTTTGCTCACATGTGTTGCCCAGCCATTCTGCACTAAACCCATGAGTTGCTTGTATGTCAGTCGAATTTTCCATCTATGTTTGCTCCTTAAAAATGCCTATTATTTGAGGAGCTGACTTGCCTAATTAAAAAAATAATCCCAACCCCTCCAACAAAAACTGAAGGGCTGTGGCCCATAGGGGCTTTTCCAGAGAACAGGAACGTATAAATACTATGATTAGGGGTTAAAGGCAAATTCTCCCTGGGTGAATTAAGGTCTGATTTCACAGGAAACCTAAAAAATAGAGCTTGCAACATGTAGTTTAATAATTTATAGAGTTAGTCTTGACTTTTGGTCAAATATCTTTGTTACTTAAGTAGCTTTGCTGCCAACTAAAAATATCAGTGCTGCAGAGAGGACCTAGTTGAGCTTTTTGAGGTGGTTTTGATGCCAAAATGCCAACCCTAGATGACATTTTAGAGCATGTTGGAGAATTTGACAGGTTCCAGAAGCAAACCTTTTTTGTCCTATGTTTGTTATCTGCCTCCTTCACCCCAGTGTATGTGGGGGTTGTCTTCTTTGGGTTCATCCCTGAGCATCGCTGCTCCAGCCCCGGGGTGGCTGAGCTGAGCCAGCGGTGTGGCTGGAGCCTGGAGGAGCAGCTGAATCACACAGTTCCCGAGTGGGATGGCCACGGGGCCAGCTTCAGCAGCTGCTGCAGGAGGTACGAGGTGGACTGGAACACAACGGGCATCAGCTGCACTGACCCCCTCGGCAGCCTGGCGGGCGCTGGGAGCACCGTCCCGCTCGGTCCCTGCCGGGATGGCTGGGTCTACGACTCCCCAGGGAGCTCCATCGTGACAGAGGTAACAGCAGCCCCCCGCCCTGTCCCCTCTGTTACAGACAAGGTGAGGGTTGGGGGAGCCTTGGCTGTGTTAAAATATCCCCAGCTTACCTGGAGAAGGGATTGTCTCTTACTGTGAACTTGCGCTTGGGGGTTTGCAAGTCATCTTCCCTCTGTCCTTGCTGTGAAGTGTTGCCTTGGCTGCTCAGGAGGCTTTTATCTCCAGCTGGGGAGCAAAGCATATTTCAGCAAATAAATCCCCAGGTAGATAAAGTCCAGTGTGAATGAAATCCCTGTCACATGAGAGGTCCAATTGGTGAAGGTGTGTAAACAGTGCAGCTAGTAGTGCTGCAAACAAAACAGGCCAATGTAAAGGTCTTCTTTCTCCCACCCCCTTTTTTTAATTTTTACTTTTTTTTCTTTTTTCCTTTTTTCTTCTTTTTTTTCCCCCTTTTTTTCTTTTTTTCCTTTTTTTTCCTTTTAAATGAAGAAAGTCTTTTAAACTTGGTTTTGAATAAAAATGGATGGCAGTCAGTGTGGGGGAAAGGTATTTCTTTTGAGGAACTGAGGCCTCCCACTTGATCAACTTAAGTCAGGAATAAACTGTAGAAAAGTCAATGACTTGTGTTCTCAGAAGAAGTGTGAATAAACTGAAAGTGGTACTTAAGCTACTTGCTGTACTTTAGCAGTTTAGGTGCTTTAACTTTAGGAATAAACCAGTAACTGGGATGACAAGCTTGATCTCATCACAGAAAGTTCCACCAAGTGTTTAGAGGTGGTCAGGATTCTTTCCCCCATAATGTCTACGCAGGAGCAGATAAAATCTGTGCTCCAGCAACTCAGCCTTCATAGTTTTGTAAGAGATTGGTCGTGGATGTAAGGGGGTGCACTCTAAGTGTACTTCTTTCAGCAAGTTGCAAGCTGTGACATATGAAGTGAGGCACCTCAAATGCAGGGTGGCCCAGGACTTCTATGAGGCAGCAGCTCAGCAGGCACATCTCACTGGAAGAGGCTCCAGCAGATCCTGTGGTCCAGATGCCCCCACAATCATCTCCTGAGGTTGTGGGAAGTTGAGCACTTGCAGTCTGTGTGAGCTCATGCAGCCATGCTCTCACATCAATTGTCTCCCCTTTCCTGCTGAAGGGGGTGGAAGGCCAGGCCCAGGGGCCACTTCCTTCACAGGATAACCAGATACGTCACCTAACTGCATTTTGTCAACGAGTTCCTGGTTGTGACTGTTTCTGTGAAACTTCTCAGGCTGTTATGTTGTCCCCTGCTCTGATAGCTAAGAAAATAAAAGGACAGTGCAGTATAAACCATGTTATTTCGAAGGAAAATTTGCATATGGAAGAATGTCCTCGTGGGAAGTCTCATAGAACATCAGAAGAAATACTTGGTTTTGTGTTAATTATGGATGCATAGATTCAATTAAACCCAACTACCAGGAGGAAGGGAAGGGATTCTCAGTCATATAGGGGAGGTTTTGCAATAACTTTTTATCCCGTAGCTTTTATGTTTTTCTACAAGTAAGATAGGACGAGACTAGATGGCAAATACATGTGGGTACCCACGTGGTATAAAGCTTGTCCCTGGATAAAAAAAAAATCTGCTCTCCAGACATGTACAACAACGTAGTTGAGCTAAAAGACCAGAGCAGAGAAAATGCTGTGGCCTCAGGGCAGATGCAGATACTTCCACCCTGCTCTAGCAGGCCAGTGCTCCATGGTATGTGGGACAAGGCAGGCTTCTGAAGGCATCTACGATGCTTTTAGTAAGGGCATCACACTTAGTCCTGGGTGGTCTGTGAGGACTACTATGCCTGGGTATGAGGCAACAAGGACTGTTTAGAAATGTTCACCATCAGGCACAAAAAAAAACTGTTTGAAAAGCTCAGAGTGATCATCAGATCCATGCTGATTTGATCAATGAGGGCCAACACAGGTTCGGGTGCCAGTTTTTACAGCTAACAACTCACTTATGCTCTTTGCAGAAAAGAGAGATGAGACATGAATGGGAAATGTCAGCAAACTGCTCATGGGCTTGTTCCAGTTTTTCATGTTGGACAATTAGTTAAGTTAGTAGGCTTTCTGTGTGCTGACAAAACAGGCATTGACCCAGAAACAAGTTTAAATCTTTAACTGAAGTGAAGGAGAGTAGTGGACCTGAGCCAGCTCCTCGTTTCACTCTTTTGTCTCTGGCTGTGGTTGCTCCTTTAGTTTGACCTGGTGTGTGAGGACTCCTGGAAGTTGGATCTCTTTCAGTCTTCTGTGAACGCTGGGTTTTTCATTGGCTCCATAAACATTGGCTACATTGCAGACAGGTACGTGTGGGCTGACTGCAAAACCCTCTGACCTCCCTTATCAATGTTCAGCGCCCAAACTTAGATAAAGGTTGTGCAACTGATATCATCTCTGCTCCTCTGAAAATAAGGTCATCCCCCTGGGTGTTCAGTTGCAGCATGAGCCAGTATCCTGCCTTTTAGGTTGTACCTGGTGGTTAGCACAGATCTGCTCAGCTAGCCCTGCAGAGCCCACGAGGGCTATTTCAGGACTGTACACACCAAAATTCCTACTGTGCCACATCAGAGCCCTTGGTGTTAACCAAAGCCAGGAAATGCTGCTGGTTTAGATCTCCCACTTAATCTGTTGCACTCTGTGTGGCTGCAGCTTGGAAACATTTTGCTTCTTTTGGAAAAGCTTAGAAATAGTTGGCACAGATTGCCAGATGTGTACAGCAGCAGTCACTGTCAAGAAAGCAGATAATCCCTCTAGCTCCCTGTTCAGAGCCAGCAGAGTCAGATTCCCTGGCTTAGGCACCTGGGGTTAAAGAGAATCAAATACCAGTACTGGAGGGCCTGTTTTCCCCCTCACCCCTCTTCTGCCTAGGACTGTTAGTACAGCAGGCTCGGAGTTATTTCAGCTGCAAAATGCAGCCCACTTACAAGCAGAGCCATACATTAATAGTATTTTAAAGGTTAAGGTTGTAGTAAATAAGTCCCCTATAAATCTGATGCATGTGGAAATATCTGAATCACTATATTAACCCACACTTATTTTTCAGTCCCAATGTAACATATGTAAACATGGGACTATTCCTTTTTTCCTGAAAGTTTTTGTGGAATTGCTGAGGAACTGGCACAGTAACTTTTCATGGCATAGAAAAGCAGGTAAGTGAGTAATGGGCAAAGAAAAAAAGCATGTCTCTATTTTGCATAGCAAAATTGGATTTTTTTCCCCCTGAAGATAAACAGAGCTCTTATTGGTTTGAAATGCTTCTATGATTAGTGGTTTGCCTCATGCCTATCATTTTCCAACCTAGGTTTGGCCGTAAATTTTGCCTTTTAACAACAATTCTTGCAAATATTGTGTGTGGAATCCTTCTGGTCTTCGTGCCCACCTACCTGTGGATAGTCATCATCCGGTTCCTGCAAGGGCTGGTCAGCAAGGGCTGCTGGACTGCAGGCTACATCCTGGGTGAGTTCAGGACCTTCTCCCAGGAGAGCAAGACTAGCTGCAGAAGATGAAGGAACTTCAAAAAAAATTAAAAAAAAAAAAAAAGCGCCATTTAAAAAATGCCTCCCTTGGTGTTTCATTAAGGAGTTTTCTCCCCCTTTGACTTCTCAGGATGTTTTCAAGCACTCTCATTAGGGAGAAACAACAGTAGCCTTCAAAGCTCGAGCAAGTGGTGATATATTAGGGCTCTTTCCTTGAGTTAGGCTTTCCCCTATGGTACAGCTCACCTCTGCAGATCTGTCTGGGCCCCATGGCTCTTCTTCCTTCCCTCAGGCTCTAGCTGGGGAAGGTGACCAGGCAGACACAGCCCCTCTGGCCCGGGCACAGCCCAGGATGGTGACAGAGGAGGCCATTAAAGAAGCAGGCAGAGGGTGGGGAAAACTTGAGACATTTTTATGACACAAAGAGCATTAAAGGGCAAACAGAGGCTTCAGAACCTAAAACTAACTGAAGAACAGCATGTACTTGCTGATAAAAAGACAAGGTGTTTGTGTAACTGTGTGTATCCACTGGGCTGAGCGGAGGCCACGGAGGAGCCTGTGCGGGTGCCTCTCCCAGTACCCTGCACCAGCTGTGGCTGCTGGTGAGGCACAGCTCTGTGGCCAGGCTGTGTCTGGGGCCACCTCAGACCACTTTCTGGTTCAGGGTAGAGCTGCCTGGGACTTCTCTGATTTTTATGGAGTGGAATTCAGTCTCTTGTCCAAAATACCCAACTGCAAGCATAACTATTTTAAAAGCTGACCAATAGAACCTTAGTTGGGTTAGGGTGGAAGGTGGCTCTACCAAATATCTCTGAAAGATGCAGTTTGTCGTGATAGTGGTAAAAATGTAAAACTCCGTACCCTAAATTTCCATTAAGTAATTTACTGTGGGCATCTTGCTAATTCAGTTATCCAAATGTCTCATATAAATAAAATAAAAACACCTGTCTTCTGCTAAGGCACAATTATTCCTTCCTGTGCATTTCTGGATGCTTGCTTGGCCTCTTAAATCTTTTCCTGGCTCATATGAAATCTCCATCCCCTCTTCTGGGGAACTTTAAGCCATTTTAGAGCACAAAGTCCTTTTCAGGACAATGATTTGCCCCATCCTGATGTTTTCTCTCTGTTACGTCTTATTCCTCCTGAATTCACTTGAAACTCTCTTATATAAAAGATCCTGAACCAGCCCCAAAGCTTCCTTAAATTTGTTCCTTCTCACTAAGGGTGGCCAATACTGAATGTCCAGGGAAGGATACTAGGACAGAACAACCTTGTTATCCTGCTCCACTGGGGCACTTGTCTACCCTTCAGCTGCTTCTGGCTCAGTCCTGCTGAGCCTGAGGAGATGTCTTTGTGCATCATTTGGCTGAGCAGCATTAGCTAATCTGTGGTTCCAAAATTTAGCAGTTCATTTGGCTGCTAATTAGTTTGTTACTGCTCTTTTTCTAATGAGTTTGCTTTCTTGGAGTCATACAACTGGATGCAAAATGTTGAGTGTGCTTGTGCCTGTCTGCTGGAATAGTTACTTTTAACTCTGTATCAACGAGACTTAATGTGTGCATTTATGCTGTGGTGTGGAGTTGCGAAGTGCAGATGAAGAGTGATCCCACCCTGGCCTGGGAGCTCTGTGCCATCCTGTGATACAGGTTTTCCTTATGTACTTGGAGTGAGATGCAGGCTGAAAACCTGTACTTTGGAAACAAAATATTCAGCTTTGTTGTCGGGTTGGAGATATTACATAAGATGGCATTAGATTTCACAACAAAATCTGCCTGTGCACTTTGAGGAATGCTTGATTTACTCTGAGATCTCTGCAGCAGAGGACATTCCTGGATGTCTTAGGCCAGTGCACGGCCAGCAGCAGTGTTTTCTTCTCTGCTGGAGTTTGGGTGCCAGAAAAGTGAACCAGGGGTTTTGTCTGGAAGCACCATGCTGGGAAGCCCATGATTACCAAGGTTTCTCCAAGGGGTTACCATAGCACTGGTCCTCCAGGGTCGCCCCTATCAGGTTTTGCCTGCATGGGGCAGCCGTGGCACTCACCCATCCTTGTGCCCATTCCAGTGACAGAGGTGGTTGGCCCGGAGTACCGGAGGACGGTGGGGATCCTCTACCAAGCGGCTTTCTCCGTCGGGCTCCTGGTCTTCGATGCCATCGCTTATGCCATCCCTCACTGGCGGTGGCTGCAGCTCACTGTCACCCTGCCCACCTGCTTCCTCCTGCTCTACTACTGGTAAGTGCCCCATCATGGTACCCTCTGCCTGCCACCCAAAAACCCGGCTTCTCCTGCTTCCCAAGGCTTGATACTCAGAGTGGCAGCTCCTTTCTGGCATGCACGCCTCTTGGTGCAAAGAGGAGGTTCCCAGCAAAAAGGAGAGGGAAATAGGACCACTCACCAACTGAGATCTTGTTGAATCCTAGCCTGTGCACCTCACCTGACCCTATGTTTGAAAAACAGACCACTTGGAAAAACACTGGGGCAAAATGGGAATAGTATAATTTATTATTTTCTTTAAGCAATTCATAAATTAATATAGGTGCCTTGGCATACCTTAGTTTGTTTTGCACTGAAAATATGGTTATTGGCAGATCATCTAATGCTAACATAATTGTAACATGTTGTTAGCATGTTCTTTGAAGGCAGAAAAGTTGCAGTATTTTGTGGTCCAACTGAAAAAAAGCACTTGGGTACTCCTCCATTGTAGTTTCTCTCCTCTCTTTTTAATGGATGTATTTTGGTTTGAGTGCTTTGGATTTGAGAAATTGTCTGGATGGGTCAAGAGGCTAGGAATAGTAGAAAGAAATTTGTTGTCTTCCTTTTTCCATATTTTTGAATTGGTAAGGCAGTTCTAACTTCATTAGTACTTCTTAACCTATATTGGCAGAAGTGAAAAACGGCTCCCCAAGAGGAGCTGGTTTGTGGTGAATGGGCTGGATAAGATGAGAACAGTATTCTCAGTCAAAGCTCCTTCCTGATTTGTCTTTAGTAAGCTCCTCTTTGACTAAGCCACTACCTCAGCTGTTCCTCTTCCAATCTCAGCCATGGGATATACTACTTTTTTTAACTGGGGGAGTGGGAAGTAGCACAGGAAACCAACCCAAACAAAAAAAAAAAACCAAAAAAAAAAAAAACCCCAAACCCATCTACCTTTATTTAGTGCCTCCAAAGTCTCCACTCAAGGGAGAATAGGCAGGCTTTATATTTTGTTATATAATGGCATCCACTCACATTGTAGGTGCCTCCCAGAGTCTCCCAGGTGGCTGATATCTCAAGGAAAAAATGACAAAGCTATGAAAATTGTCAGCGATATAGCTAAAAAAAATCAGAAAAAGATGCCTTCCCATTTTAAGGTGAGTGCAGGTGAGCTCAGGGTTTGCTTGTGCATGTAAGTAAGCATCATGGCAGTACCTTGCATCAGTTCCTCCCAGAGAAATTTAATGTACCATTTAATCCTATGGCTTTTCCATAGGATATTAAATTTGAAGACGAAGATTGCGGAAAGCAGAAACCCTCACTGATGGACCTTTTCAGGACGCCACAGATAAGGAAAAACACGCTCATTTTGATGTACAACTGGTAAGAATATAACACTAGAGAGCTAGTTTTGGAGCTCTGGATTTGAAAACTCCATCAGGACATGGATGTCTGTTCTCTTACTATCTAATGAATCCAGGATGCTCTTCTCTGCCCAGGTTCACGAGCTCCGTCCTCTACCAGGGCCTCATCATGCACATGGGAATGGCTGCTGAAAACATGTATCTGGATTTCCTCTATTCTGCACTTGTTGAGTTCCCAGCTGCCTTCATCATCATCGTCACTATTGACCGTGTTGGGCGGCGCTACCCCTGGGCTCTGTCCAACCTGGTGGCTGGGGCTGCCTGCCTTGCCACAGCCCTCATCCCGGAGGGTAAGTCACCTGAATGAAGCCCTGTCGGGGCTTCCTACCCTGTCCTCTGGAGCCTCCATGCTGCTTTGTGATGGTCCCTTTGCCCCTGCTCATGCAGTCCTCACTGTTCCCGTTCCCTCACTCACACGGGTGAAACAAGGTTCCTTAAAAACATCAAGTGATGTGGGATCAGAGGTCCCACAAAATAACACTGCTGAATTAACTGACACCTGCTAAATCACTGGGATGCTTTTAAACCTGTTGAATGTATTTTCTCTGCAGACATACATTGGTTAAAAGTGATTACTGCTTGCATTGGGAGAATGGGAATTACAATGGCTTTTGAAATGGTTTGCTTTGTAAACACAGAATTGTATCCAACTTATATCAGGTAGGTGCATCCTCTCTTCAGTTGGCATTTGGCCTGGAAATAAATCGTTGAGGCTGATGTGTATACTATGTTTTATGCTAAATTACATTATCCTCATATTGTGTCTGACTACACAGGTACTGTTGAACATAAAATAGGTGAAGCACAATTAAAATGCATTTAAAAGGTAACTTAATAAAGAGAAGAAATGTACTTTTAGACAAGGGGAAACTCACATGACTGAAATAAAGGGAAAATTTGGGAGAACCGGGGTGGGTGATGGATCTGAAGTTCCATGCATTGCCTGGATCTGTCCTGTGTGAGGGTGAGAGTTGTGATCCATCCACTTCCAGTTGCAGAACTCTGACACTAACATGATCCCTTTGCTGCCAAACCAGGAATCTGGGGGTGATGGTTTGCTCCTCTTTGTGTGATATTGGTGGAGTCATCGTCCCATTCATTGTCTACAGACTGGTGGAGATCTGGCACGATCTGCCACTGATTGTCTTCAGTAAGTGCCACCTTACCTCCTTGTCTGCCCCTTCCAGAGTACAGTGAGGGACCCAATTCCCAAAGGCCACCAACACAACTGCTTTAAGTTCAGCAGAAGCCCTGCTCTCTGCAAGGCCTTAGCCTTCAGTTTATGACAAGCTGGAACTTGTTTATGCACGCGTGTCTGCCTTGTCCCTATGATTTCTTCTTGCATTTTAAAGGAGGTTAGAGTTGAATACACATTTTACAGATGGCAAAGAGGTCAGAAAAATTTTGATGAGCTTAATATTTGATGGATTTAAAGCTGATTTACTGCTCTTCTGTAAGTTATGTTGTCTCTGTCCAGCAGTCAAACTAGAATTTCATGTACTTGCCTCTTTAATGTATACAACTATGGCTGTTATGCTTCAGCTTTTCTGACACTTTGTTAACTGGCTCTTCTGCAGCTATTTGGAAAGTGGCTGGTAAATAAATGCAAGACAAGTTTTGAAGACTAGTGACCTGAACTCTCAGCTCAGGACCTGCAACACTTTTATGAATCTTTAGGTCGGCACAGCATTTATAGAAAATACCTTGAATGGCAATATGCAGATTTTAACAGGCAGGACAGAAGGGCACTTAGTAGATTTAAAATACATGCCAAACATGTACAAACTGGATAAAAGAAACTATCAGACGAGAATTTGGTCATATTGCTTAGAAGATTGTACATTGTGTATATACTTTCTAATCTTATGTGAATAGCATAAAGATGGAATGTGATTCCTGGAATGCTCTAGGACTAAAAAGAGTTCTTTCCTCTATTAAGGAAGGATCTGTCCAGTTTGAGGTGCCCCAGCTCATGCACAACTCCCAAGAGGACTTGGCTTGGTGCTGTCTCCTCAGGGCAGCCACATTCTCCATTTTTTGCACCAGCATGGCAGTTTTGCATATAGAGACGTGAGGTGCACATCTTGTATGAAGAACAAAACAAAATGCCATTGAGAAGTCTGTTCTGCCTGGCAGTAGCAAGTGGTTGATAAATGCTTACAAGCTCTTTGTGCCTCTGTTTTGAAGCTGCGCTTGGTTTGATTGCGGGAGGATTGGTGCTGCTTCTGCCTGAAACTAAAGGAAGAGTTTTGCCTGAGACTGTGGAGGATGTTGAAAACTTTCACAGGTGAGTCATGATGATGAACTTATGGCAGTTTTCACTTGAAATTGGGCAAAATCCTTGTCCAGAGGGAATCCCAGGGGTTACTTGGCAGCCTAGTTTGTTCCCAAGAAGTTGCTGGGTGATTTCCAAAATTCTCACTGGATAGATTCCAGACTCCTTTTACCCCATGCCTACCTAGGCATCTTGAAAACAAGTAGCCTAGGCCTTTTCTGGCCTGTGAATAGCTGCACTAGTCTCTAAAATATGCCTCAACACCATTATAAGTGGCATTTGTGTTAAAAAAACAATCTTAATAATTGAACAGAGAAAGGGCAGTCTTGATAGCAGCTTCACATGTGGTGAGTGAAGCACCAGTATCTGCTGAAGAGCCAGAGCAAACCTAAGGGAATATATATGATAATTTTCTTGGGGCCAAGGCAGAGCAGGTGAAGAACTTGAAGTTAGGTGCTCCCTGAACAATTTCATTCCTGTTTGATGTTCATGTCTTATTACTCTTGCAGGCAAAGCACTCCAAAGGCCAAAAAAATCTATCTCTATGTCCCAGGATCAGAAGTAGCACGTGGCTGAAGAAGGCTGGGTACTCTGCTTTAGGGCAGTAGCATAGAAATGCCACTTGGAATAAATACTCTCTCAAAAGTCTTGCCTCTCTTATTTCAATTTCTATGCATATCCTTTATTTAAAGTCTTTAGGGTTTTCTGATGGGACTGTCCCTATTGCTGCATAGCTGCTTCCCCCTCTGTACACTAAGAGAAACATATTTCAGGGCTGGGAAATTTTTGTACCAGCTATGTGGACTTCAACATGGACTTCAGGAGTCTTGAGGATGGTGGGATCCATGACAACAAAAATTTGTAAGTCTCCGTAAAGTCTGTTTTTGTTGGTTTTTCTTAAGAAGAGGCAGCACAATATAAGAGATTTATCTCCATTGTAGAATCAAGGTAAATACAAACCTGGTTCAATCATGTGCCAACTTGCACAGAGTTTTTAGAAATTTGCTTTTATTTTCTCCTAATTTATTGGCTTCTCACAAGGATGGATACTCACAAGGATGAGCATGTGGCAACTCCAGAGCATGAGAAAGAGTGCATAGGAGAAATACAATAATCCTTCATAAGGTAATAGCATTATACATGTGCCCTGCAGAGGCATTCCTTTGGAGTGAGCTAGGATCAGGCTTGGGGGCTTGCAGGATCCTTACCAAGTGTCCTGTGCATCAAGAAGAATCAGGAACAGCACTGAGTCTTCCAGGAAATATCCAGCACCTTCAGAAATTTCCTAGTCCATCCTGTTGAGCGACTGTAACAGACTCATTATTGCAGGACAAAACAGGGACAATGGTTCTGTGGCTCCCCTGCCCTGTTTTTGTTGCTGGTCCCTATCTGCTGGAATACACTGGTTTTCCATATTGTGAGCAGGGTACAAGATACCTCTGCCCATTGATAATCAGCTGCAGGGAGAGAACCCCCAGCTGAGCAAGACACTGCTGGACTCTAGCAGGCAGGGTGAAATTCCCCCAGGATTGCATCCCAGTGACCTTCCACCTGCTTTTGACTGACCTGAGCCTCAGTTAATGTTCAGTGTTGCCATGAGGGCCTCCAAGGCAGGGAAGCATGCTGTGCAGCAAGGCAGGGCCATGGCAAGGTTGCCCTGAGAAGAGTAGGGACAGATCAGGAATGACATGACATGACTGGCCCGGGCAGTTGCAAAACTAGTATTTGCTTCAGGATCAGAGGGAAATAAGCTTGTCCTGAGAGGGCAAGAGGAACAGTGGGGGTGTAATTATGTGTCTGGTAGAGCTGATGTCCTGCTGTGATTGCAGACATGCCTCTGCTCTGCACTTAAAAAAATTCTGCCAGAACTTCTGACTTACAGTTCTTTGATATAAAACCTGTTGAAAACTCTGCAGATAGAAAATGGGGCCAGTAGCAACAAGTCAAGCCAAGACTGAGATGAATAAATTAATAACTACAAAAGCTGAGACCCAAGACCCTTGCCCATCATGCTGGTATTTATTCCCATAAGCACTGCTACTGCCACAGCACTGGAGGTGGCAGGCTCTGGCATGCCTTTGCTTTGCAGTCAGCTACATGTGATAGTGGAATCTGCTTCTGGTGGCAGCTTAATAATCACTAGGGCAGATGTCCTTCATTCATTTCTTTGCTGGTGACCTTTGCCCATTCATGGATTGCTTTCTGGAGCTGGGCAGTCAAAGAGATGTAGAAGCTGGTCCGGCTGCACATGGCTGCTCTCAAAATGGTGTTCTGGGAGGGGTGGTAGGACTATGAGTGAACACAGGTCACATCCTGCCTCAGGTAACAGTTTGACAGCTTCCCTTCGCCTTAAGGGCAGCTGACACCTGTCTGCTCCTGGGGCTGCTGGTGATAACCAGTGCCAGGGCTGCCCCTGGAGCTTGGGAAGGAGCCCTTCAGGACCAAACAACATCTGACTCTGGCAAGGAGCCTGGGAGCAAGTAAACAGGGCCAGGTTGATGAAAGTGGGACTGACCTTTTAATAAGACCCTGCCCCTCACCTAACTAAACCTGGACTTTACATCAACTCTGCCTGAAGAGAACATAAAAGCTCTGTGTTTTGGGATACCCACCAGCCTTCATCAACTGAGTTTTGGCCAAACAACTTTACTTTTACAAATTTCCACGTGTGCTCCATGGCACCATCTGATGGGCAGATGAACTTGTGGCACCTAAGCACTGTTCTTGTCCTCTGCTGTTGCTGTCAGCACCTAAATCCAAATGCCAACATGCAAGCATGGCTGTTGTTTGGACACATTTGTGCTCCTATCCCCTCCCTGCTCTACAGCACTGTGTCATCCTACATCCTACATTTTAAGATATTAAGAAATTGGGCCTTCTTCTGCAACTAGAACTGGTTAGGAGGCAAACTGAAAGCCAGAGAATAAATATAAGTTGATGAATACGATGTGAATCACAGCTTCCCAAGAGCTGTGGAGACAACTCTTCAACCTTCAAAGGCACCACAGCAGTGAATTTCCACCATGGTATGGAGGGAAAACTACTTGAAAAGTCATATTCTTTTTTGACTTATTTCCCCCCCCCTCCCTCAGGACTTATTTCTGACAGATGTTTGGGAGTTTGGCCATGTAAATAATCAAGCTCAGGGCATTGGGAAAACATTAATGCATAAACACAAACTTTAATGTGCTTTAATATGCTGGGCAGAGTGGCCTGTTTTTGTTTGTGCTGGTCCCAGGGGATGTCTGGCCGCTCCCCATCACTGATCCCAAATGCTGATGCAGTTGTAAGTGGCCCAACACATGGTGAGGATTCGCCGCCTCATTGTCTTTTTTTTTTTTTTTTAAATTTTCCATCTTGCCTAACATCTAGCCAGATTCTGGAGTGTGAAATCTTAAAAGCCAACCTGGGCTTAGAGGTGCTTATTTTTTGTACTTATTTCTCTGGAAGAAGAGGAGCAAAACCAGGAAGGAAAAGGGGCTTGTGGATGCCTCGGCGCCCACAGCGGGCTCAATGGTGGCAGTGCTTGCTGCTGGGTGGCAGGAGCTGAATTACAGGACAATCAACAGCACCAAGATTTTAAGGCAGGTAAAGGGAATTGTGACAGTAAATCAGATACTGCCTTTAGGTTACATTTGTGCAGAGGCAGGTGCAGCTAGGAGGAAGTGAGTTGGGCTCATGGTGAACTCCTGCTTGCTACAGAAATGAGCTGTGAGTGAGCAGCCAGAAGAGATTTTTAGTTTTATAAGTTGCAAAAGAAAGTGTTTCTTCATGCATTTTCCACTGCATGCCCTGAGACACCAGAAACATGAAAGTGTTCAGGAGGCAAATAGAAAAAAATTGCAGGATGGTCCATGAGGGAGTGAAGCAAAAAATGCTTCCAGCTCAGGAAGTCTGCTCTTGTTACACACAGGGCTTTGAAAATCAGATGGCATCAGTGGTTGTCAGCCCTGCTGCTAAACAGGGGTCCCTGCCCAGAAGGTGCAATTGCAAACTGCATAACTGGCCTGTGAGCCAGCCTCCCTTGCTGGCCAGTCCCTGGATCAGGTGGGATGTCACCACCCAGGTGTAGCTTGGTGCAAAGGCATCAGAACCCCTGAAACCACATTGATGAGGACTGTGACCAGAAGGCAGAGTTTGCACCCAAACTGTGGAGGGAAAAAAAGAGAAGGAAGAGGTTCAACTCCTGGAAGGGTAGGGGACAAACCACAGGGTTTGAAGAGGCTGGACAGAGTGTCTGTTAGTTCTGAATAGGAGTCTATATCTGCTCCTCCCTTTGCGACATTAACCATCTCTACGGAATTTCAGGGAACTTTCCTGTCTTGTGTTTTTAGGTCATTGCTCACTTTTGGTTAAAGACTTGGCCAATGAATACAAAATTGCTCTGATATGGCTTTTCAACCCATCTTTCAAAGCTGCCATAGCTTTAAAATGGGGATTTGTTTGCTAACTGTGATCTTTTCACATTTTCTTATCACCCGGCTGACTATTGAGCTCTTCTTGAGCAGGATTTTGTACATCCCTTCCATTGTCATTCCCCTTATCACTGTGACTCACTGATAGTTAGACATGAAGGGTTTCCAAAGGAAACAAGTTGACTGGAACACTGGAATGGCATTTGCTTTCTAGCTGACAGAGATACATACGTGGTTAGACATATGAATTATAAAAGCTAGTGAATTAGTCAACATCCACCAACAAAAATAGCACAATAATCAGTACCAGCCAAAATATGTGTCTTTTGTTTTCCACAGTAATATAAGCAGATCCCATCACTCAAATTTTGTCCTCTCATACAGATATTTTTGGCTTGCCTTGAAGTTCAGCCCATGAGAGCCTCATCAGACCATATTTGAGACTTCTGGTTTTGTTTTTACCCTGAGCACAATACATCCTGGTCATAGTGTTTCGTGTTGTTCTTGGGTGCTCTCAGTGCAGGAGCAGCAGTGAGCTGGGGCTGGGTGGTGTGAGCAGAGCAAAGACCCCTTAACACTCTGACATATACGTGTTTTATCTTAGGAGGAACGATATTTTAGTCCCTTATGTCTTTCCATATTCCTGCTTCACAAAAATCCCTTGTAAAAAGATCTTCAGTATTTTGACAGAGAGAGAGACAGAAGTGCATTTCAGCTATAAATGGCAATGAATTTGGAAGGTCTGGTTTCTGTTGGCTCTCACCATTATATGGTGGCAAGAAATGCCTTTGCTAGGGACCAAGATTGCTTGGAAAGGTGATCTGAAGAGTGGTGCTTCTGCCAATCATGGAATCTGCTCTCTGCTATTTCATATCCTGTTATGCCTGAATGAGGGTGCATCTCCATCCAACCTTCAGTTCTGGGAAAAAAAGGATGGAATACTTTCAAGTTTACTAGGAGATTAGTCAGAAAATAAGAACTTGGATTTAAGGGTATGAGAGGATGAGGGAGACAACAAATGTTTCTGATTAAAACAAAACAAAGGTCTTCCAAAATGCATGTGAAGAAAAGCCAAAATTGTCATAAGTCTGTCCACTTTTGTCCTTGAAATCAGACAGAGAACTCTATCTCAGGATGGAAGACTGGATGTAGGATTTTTGTGGTACTGCTGTAGCCATTTGATGTCTTTCACCTGGGAATTTCTTTTGCCTAAGGTGTAGCCACACAGAAGATGTGGCCACAGAGAGTTATTTCAACAAATCACTATCTACTGATGAAAAATCCATTTAAGAAGAAAGCTTACAAAAAAGCTGGTCTGGTTCACTGACAGTACAGTAATGATTTAATAAGGATGGGAAAGCAAGCTGTCCAATCTGTGCATACACGAGCTTCTTCACAAGCAGATTCGTCTGCACAACCTGATGGTGTATTTGACCAATGAGACAAACAGTCTCATCCTAATTTTGTGACACTGCAGAAGTACTACAGGCAATGGCTATGCCCTTTCCCATAGACCTCTCTCCTTGGAGGAGTGGGACAGTGAAAAGAAGGGAACAATGGCAATATCTGATCAACAGAGACAATATTGGGGTAGTCTTGGGAGGAAAAGGCTACTGGGAATACAAAGTTAAAAAAAAAATTCAAGACAGACTGGATCTCGAGAAGGATTGTTTACTCCCTGTTACCTCCATTTCTTCAAATTCCAGTCTCATCCTCCCTTGTTATTTTACTGAAAAAATTGGTAAATATGTGGAGGCAGATCAACTACAAAGCACTAAATTTGTTCAGAGTCTAACCTAATAAAACAATATTAGGGTAGATATACAGCACAATGATAATTGAGATGGAAAAGAGGAAATGAGGGACAATAATGTCTACAACTGGCTAAATACAGACTCAGCTGAGAAAAAGGAGGAACAAATAAAATTTAGGAAGAAACAACTGCTTCCATTTCTGTATCTGAGAAAAAATTTCCTATTTTGAAACTGATTTATGGCCATCTGGATACTGTTAAAATTGATGTGAAACAAATTTATTGCAAAGATGAGCAAATAGTTCTTGGTGCAAGAGTTGAAATTTTATCTTGGACCCTGAGCTTGCATTGCAGCTTGCACCTGTGAGAGAAAACAAAGCCTCCGCACTTGTATGAATTCCGCAGGGTTGTAAAAGGTGGAGCAACACCTTGGTATTTTTGGGGATTCTTGGGTCACAACAGCCTTTGAAAGTAGGACCTTGGAAACCACCACCTATCTCCCTTTTACATGACACACAGACCTTATCAATCAGGTTTTGGTTGCATTTATTTTCTTTCTGAATTGTGAATGTTGTTCAACAATGTCAGAAAGCAAATAACCAGAGGAAAGAGTTCCTCTCATACCTGTCTACACACCGCCCACCTGTCTGCTATGTAGCCCATGCTCATGAAACCAATAAAAGTCCAGAATCCACACATGACTGGAAGATGTACAGCTTCCAGGAGTCCTCACACACCAGATTAAACTGTAAGGGCAGACACATTTAGAAGCTCAGAGGCATTCCCCACAAACCATGGCTGTTTGAGAAGGAAGGAAACCAATGGCATCAACTAGAAAACAGAGGGAAAGGATCCCTCTATCCTCTTAAACTGACATCTGCAACACATCTTCTTTGGATTTTCCCCAACCTTGTGAAAGTTACCCCCGGGAAAATGGTTGCATAATGACACATAAGGAGAGTGATAAAGGGAGGAAAACACTGAAAGAACAAACAAAAAGTTCAGAAAAATCTCATCCTCTTGTCATCGCCCATCTGCTTGAAATTTGGAGGACACTTGGAGCATCATCTCCTTCCCAGATGCCAACACCTGTCTCAAACCATGTATTTTCTTGCTGCAAAAGCAGTGCCAGGTGAGAGAGATGAAGGTGCTGCCATGAGCCCTGCTGGGGTGGAGCCAGGAGCTGGGGTGTCCCTATCCCTCATTAGCACTGGCAAAAGGCCCAGGATTTGGCTGACTTTTCTCTGAAGAGAATGCATACTTGGGAACTTGCTTTTGATTTACAATTAACAGGTTGTCAGGACACACCCAACAAAGGGAGGAGGGCAAACTGGTAATAACTTCTCTACAGCTGGAAATATTACATACAAGTATAATTAGCCTTCAGCCCAGAAAGAAGCATGAATGTGTTTGGCTGCTTATTTAACCTTTCTCCAACCCAGACGAGTTTGCTGGGGCTGTACCAAACAGCTCAGCTCCGTTTCCCTGGTATGGAGGGCAGCTAGAGTGCTCTTTTCTGCCCCAGCCCATCTGCCCCAAGGGAAAATGAGATGGACTTGCTTTGTAACAGTGATGACAGTGAATCAAGGAAATATGAATGCCCTACCCACTGAAGCTGTGAAGTATCCATCAATGCACTTTTTAAAGATTGACTTACACAAACATCTGCTAGGCACAATTTAGGTGTAGCTAACACAGATTTGGCAGTGGAGGGGAAGTAGAAGAGGTCTCTTTGGAGGTAATTCCTGTACTTCAGGTCTCTACATGGCTTTAAGACAATAAGTACTGGTTCACATTGGTTTTCATATTCTAGATTATCTGGTTTAGATACTGTAAATTGAGATAAAGGAGTACTGCTGTTGCTAAAACATTATTGTGAGAACTGTAGCCCTATGCTCTGCTTCTTGTTCGTTATGGATGAGTGTTTGGATTATCACCCAAAAGTGCAGTGCCTCAGTTTGGGCTATGGGGTGCTACCCTCAGTTTGGTGATGGAAATAATAATTATGAGAATAGCCATAAATGACAAAATTGCAGTATTATGCTGCCAGGAAAAGCAGTCATTTCCCCTTGTATATCTACACAAATTTTTGCCCTAAGAGATTCTGATATTGAGTGTTTATCAGCAGTCAGACTGTCCACCAAAAGCAAACTTTATTAACCCAGCTTATTCTATCTTTAACCTGCGCAGGCAGGAGTGATTTTTCTGGACGAGTTATGCCTTACCTCCTCCCTGGGGAGTCGTAGACCCAGCCATCCCGGCAGGGACCGAGCGGGACGGTGCTCCCAGCGCCCGCCAGGCTGCCGAGGGGGTCAGTGCAGCTGATGCCCGTTGTGTTCCAGTCCACCTCGTACCTCCTGCAGCAGCTGCTGAAGCTGGCCCCGTGGCCATCCCACTCGGGAACTGTGTGATTCAGCTGCTCCTCCAGGCTCCAGCCACACCGCTGGCTCAGCTCAGCCACCCTGGGGTTGGAGCAGCGATGCTCAGGGATGAACCCAAGAAAAAGATCCCTGCATAAACAGGAGCAAAAGTAGAAGCAAGCAGGCATAATACAAAGAAGGCTTTCTTTTGAAAGAATTCAAATTCTTCCACCTGCTCTAAAATGGCATCCAGGGTTGGCATCTTTGTGTGTCACAAATCATGAAAGTATCTAACTCAGCTGCTTTCCAGGGCTTTGGCTTTCCCTGCACACTTAAATAAGAACTGAGGTGTTTGTCTTAAACTCACAGACGTGTAATTAGTTAACTTTGTCAATTGTCAAGTTGTGCATCACAAACTTTGTTTCTTAAATGCCATTTCTAAACACATTTTAGCTCTTCTTTTTGGCTTCTGTTGTTAATTTGTTTTGTATATGACACACTTGAAATGCAAGATCTGGAGTCTTAGCTTATGGACATTTCAGTCTGTCATTGAGAATCTGCCACTGCACAACAGTGCAGTGGGGGAGGTGGTAATTACTCTGTCCAATATTTTCAGAGGCCATAAATACTATTAATGCAATATGATCCTTTCCCTCATGTACATATACAACTTGAGAGTCTTAAATTTACAGTGGACACAGACGACTGCTTGTATGCTCTTGAGGGAATTGGAGAAAACAATACAGCAAAATCACAACAGGGCAGATTTCTTTTAGCTACTTAGTGGTTAAAGAATAGTGTTGTGCCTCAAATGGGAAGCAGACCTGTCACTGCAGTATGAGTTGGGGCCTCTGAGTCAAAGATGACCAAACTGAACTTGCAGGGGCTCGCATGCCGCTGACCCACACTCAGAGAACTGAGAGTGGCCCTGAGATTTGTCACCAACCCTTGCATGCCCATCCTGCCCTCTGCTTCCTGCCCTGCCCTGCCCTGCATCCTGGGGAGCAGAGGGTAGAGGCTGGGGCAGGACACAGCCCCATCTCACGGACAGTTTGCAGCTGTTTAATGAGAATTTATTAGACAATGCTAATGTAAAAATGTGTGTTTTAGCAATGGAGACATCCTCAGCCTCCTTTACTTGAGAGGGTGATTAATGTCCTGTTCCCATGGCCATGATTGCATAAGGTCCTTTCACATTGTTCCCCATTTCCTCCAATGACAGAGGACTGGAAGAGGTGCATTGCAGCTGAACATCAAAAGTGTGGATTTGGAGAAAAAACATTTATGGGCAGCAATATCTGCCTGAAAAATTTCTGCTATCTTTCTGTCATCTGCAAATCTTCCTAAGCCAGACAAAGACTCTGTAGCTTAGTTAGTGCTTCTGAAGGGACCCTCTGAGCAGGCTGCTGTCCCTACATTAATTTTCCCCATGAGGAGTACTCCATGACCTCTCTGAGTTTTATGAAGCACAAAACTAGATAATGAGAAAAAGAGAGGTAATAAAATATATAATATAATATTTAAAAGAGCTATTAAAAACAAGCGCTCTTGAGTTACAATGACCACCATTCCTAGGAAATAGCATGAATCACAAATGAGACTGCTCCTTTGCAATAAACATCTTTTGCAGTAAAGATAAGACCAGCCCTTTGTGTGCAACTGAAGAGTTCACCTATCTCTGTTCAGTCTGGTTTCATCAGAAGCAGAGAAGAAACTATTCCCTCTGTTAATGTTCAAGGAGCTCATGGCACCAGCAGCTTTTAAACCTTGCACCCTCCTGCACACAGACTACTCAGCAGTGCATGTATTTGATGCAGTGGTTAACAGCTAAAGCCTGCCCCAGCCAAAAATTAATTAGGTGCAACAAGAAGTGCATAAACTCTAGAAATCTGCTTTACTCCCTTTCCTGATTCTGCCTACTGTAGTTTCATGCTGGAGAAAGCAAGAAGAGAACTTCCAGTATGGCACTGAAATGCCAGTTATGTTGGCAGAAGGTTGTATTATGATTAATGTTATTTCTTCTGGAAAATCTTTGCTGCCACTTGAGTATTCTCTTTAATTGCCAGGAAGCAAAGTGGTGTCCTACAGTGGGAGTGACCATGAGTAGCTTTCATATTGCAGGATGTCCAGAGGTTTTGGCTACTGTCATCCAAGCTGCCCTTGAATAATCCTGACCAGACTCTCTCCTGAGTATGGTCTCACCAGTCTTCAGGGAACTGAGTGATCCCACCAATATAAAGGCAGGTGACCCTTGTCACCTGGATATCCCTGAGTATAATGTCTTTAAAATGGTTTTAGCGTGTTTTTTTTTTTGTTTTTTTTTTTTTGTTTGTTTTGTTTTGTTTTTTGTTTTTTTTCCCACTTTGCTGGGGACAGAGCAGGCAGGGAGCATGCATGCAGTTCTGCTGGTGGTTCTGAGTGCATATGAATGGAGGCAGCATGAAAGCTTGCCAGGGTGACATCTGTGCTGAAAAACTAAACATGACTGTGCATGGGCTCAAGCACTGCCTCACAGCCACAGTGCTTCATCTTTACCACCCTCCCCAGTACTGTTTTGCCTGATTCCTGTTAGCACCTCACAACACCCAGGCAGGCCTGGGGAGATGATGTCAGGCAGGCCATTTCTGGTAGCCAGGAGAGAAAAGATCACCCTGACAGAGGATGGTGTATACAGAGGTGACCCATTGCCTCCAGCCTTCCCATTTATTAGCACAGATGCAGCACAGCATCAATCAGCACACAGCAGGTAATTCAGCCAGATGAGTAAAGGGAAGAAAGCCAGAGCAGCTCTGTTAGCAGAGGGCATCTGTACCCCTGACAGAAGACCCATATCACTCTGCAGTGTCAGGTTCATGAAACACTGTTAAGTGTGACAGGTTTGCTGGGTACAATCAGTAATCTTTGCAGTCTGCAGTAGTGAAGCATTACCATGACTGCTTTAAAACAAGTCAGCCTTCAAAAGCTGGGGTAAACATTCCTGTACTCTGACCTTCCTGAGCTTTAGATGTAGGCTCAAAGGGTTGGTGAAACGTGAGCAAAGCCAAGTCTACCACTCTCCTGTAAAAAAATTACAGATGAAAGGCATACTGATAATGATTGCATAAATAGCTGTTGGCTGCCAAACAATAGCCCCAGTTCAAAGATCTGAAAGCATCTTCTAATGAAATCACTCATGAAGACTGAGAAACTGAGACAGAGAAGTCTAGCAGGTTAGCTTTTCAGAGAAACTAAGATATTTCAGATCTTTGAGAATTTAGGCTAAAACAGTTTGCTAGAGGTGCCTTAGACAGACTTTCCCATTCAGACTTCCCCATCAGGAGCATGCTGACAAGTTGCTCAACAAACCTTGCATGAGTACCTTTTATGCATTGATTTCCTTCTAGCGAGTCATTCCTTCATCCTTGCCACTTAGTGATGATTTTGGTTCAGTGCTTACCTGTGTATTTGGATCTTATAATAGCTCTATTTCCTGAATATATCAAGAACATAGATTATAAAAGGGAGCTCTGAGCATGCTGTCTGTCATAATCACGTGCTACTATGTACCTGAGCAGGACAGGCTTGATTGAGAGGAATGTGACGGAGAATCAGTGGAAACATCCATGGAAACAGCAAATCATGCACCCCCTGAGATGCACTGCCTGTGCTTTGGGGTGCAGGTACTTCAGCCAGGCTGAGCCAGTCTGGTTTCTTGGTGCAAAGGCCCCATCCCCTTTCCTACAGCCTGTTGTGGCACTTGTTGGTCCTGTACATCATAATTTGAGTCAACTTGCTAAGTAGACAGAGGCCAATCCTATCTGCAGTAGTAGTTTGTAGGGGCTCAGTGAAGGGAAGAGGAAAATTCAGCACAAAGGAAGGCACAGACACAAATCTGCGGGGAGAAAGAAGCTGGAAAGAAGAGGGAAGAAGCAGGATGTCCCTGTGGTGATGGAAAAACCATCTGTCTTGTAGTTTCTGGTAAGGTTTCACCTGGGCTAATGTCAGCCATACAAAAGCTGAACATGTAGCATCTAGTTACCTCTGCATATGTATATCCACATGTGAAGCAGGAGCCTACAGTGGTGCTTAATGGCAGATCTGTCCACCCAGAGCTGCTAAGAGCAGCAGGAGCTTGGGTCATGGGATCTCAGCTCTGGAGGTCAGCACTGCGAGCTAGAGATCTAAGAACTGACTGTAGAGGGAGCCTATGCACCTTGTTTTTAGGCTGCTCAAGTTATTTCAAAAGGCCCATGTTAGCACTTGGTATTTATTTGCACCGTGAGAACTTATTTTATAACTGAGAGAAACAAAGTGTACTTTATGGTTGGCTCATATATTATTAACACATTTTTCTTAGATGACAATCACACTATATTTGGCAAAACCCTCTAGTTTAAGATTATTTGCATCTAGATCCAAAAGTCACAGCTTGAGCTCATTTCTTCCTTGCACATTAGTTATCACTTAGTATTGTGCAACCTAGGAACATCTTTCTTGGTGACAAAGACAGCTCAGTGCACAGTTCTCACTCCTCAGCTTTTGCCGTGGCACAGAGCATGATGTGTTCATGTGTTCATGGAGTTTGTCCTCTGAAGGTTTCCTTTCTGCAGTCATGAGGTGCCATGGCTTTTGCCAAGACCAGGAGCATGCTGAGCTGCTGCACCACTGGCATTTGGCCTCGTGGGCTGCTGGAGTGCTGTGTGAGCATGCTTTGGGCCAGGATGAGGATGCTTGTGCTGCCCAGGGAGAGGGAATTGGCCCTGGGGCAGCTTGGCTTGTTGTGAACCTGTGCCATGGTCTGTAGGGCCCTGTTGCTTTGCTCTGAATTCCCAAGGAGATGGCAAGGTCACCCCACAGCGCTCTTGGGGGTTTGTAGAGCTGCTCTTATCAAAGGGTGCACTGATAACAGTGAGCAAAGGAGTCCAGGCAGCCCTGTAACTCCTGGCACAGAGCCTGGAGGGTGTGCTAGGCACTTCAGAAAAAACACAAAGAAATAACAGGTTTTTTAAAATGCTGGTCAAAGAATTTTCCTGAGTCCACCCACCCATCCACTTCACAAAACTCCAGGAGCTGTCTGGAAGGGGTAACTACATTCATCAGCAGATTCAAGGCTTGAGCTGGGCAGACCAGCCTTCCCAGCTCTGGGATGTCAGAGCACAGGTACAGCACACCCATCTATGGTTATCCCTGCGTCCCTACCCAGCCTAACACCACAGCCACCCAGACTGGGAAGCCCGTGGCTCCCAGGGCTTCAGCTTCCTTTTGAGCAGCCCAGTGTGACTGCGAAGAACATGGGACATCCCCAAAGGGCAGTCTAAGCCTTAGGTTTGTTATTTCTTTTGCCCAGTGGCACTGCTGATACCTGCTGCAAGGGTAGCAGGACCTACCTGAGACAAGCAGTGCAAACGATATGGGCATTACAAGGCTGGATCCTGCCCAGAGGACTTGACAAACCACCGAGGCTGGGCTGAACTGGGGACTGACTTAGGCTGCATCATAACATACATTTCTGCTGGTGGTGAAGGTAGGCTTTGCTGTCATGACATACTGTGTAGCTGCACCCAAAGCTACCTGTCAGGGGCTGAGGTGGTGCCTATTTGACTGTTCTCAGCCTGGATATGGTCACTCCTGAGTTGGTTTAAGCACATTGATTCCTTCTGTCCCATGTGTAGAAACTTCTTTGGGACAACCAGCTCTGCAGGAGAGGGAGCTGCTTCATGTCTGGATAAGAAAGAAGAGGGAAGTTAAGTTGGTGTAATGTGAAGCACACCTCAAAGAAAGCTTGTGAATTCAAAAGGGAAGGAAGAAAAAAATATAGGAGAAAGCAAACCAGCAAGTAGCAAGCAGGTGTGCAGATTGGAACTAGTCCTGTTCCAAGGCTTTAAAATGTAGTTAATTACAAGCATTTAACTCTGAGGTAAGGTCTTGGGAGTGTGATTGCTTAATAGGTTCCTAGATTACATATATCAATCACGCACTTGCTGCTGTGCTCAGACAGGGTATGACAGCTGCACAGCACGAGGTGAGGCATGGGGCCGTCCCTGGCACCACACCAGGCTCAGAGCAGGACCAAGAGTGGTGGCAGGGGTTGAGCTGTCCTGCAGGGGTCAGAGCAGGGATGTCCTGTTCCCACCTCTGCAGGCCTCTGCTCCCAGTGCTGCTGCTCTGAGCAGCCTAGGAGTGAAGGTGATAAGGGAGCAGCACTATTATAACTGTTTCCATCATCAGAGGGCTCCAGATCCTTGCTTTCTGGAGTTCTGTCCTGGTCCACGCCTTTCTCCTCCTCCACAGTGGGAATTGCAGCTATGCAGAGGTGCCCCACTGGCAGGGGGAGAAAGGGGTGTTTCACCCTGAGGTGGCTGTCTGAAGAAGATGGTGATGCTCTGTCTCTTTAGACAAGACTGCTTGGAGCAAGGTGTCCTGGTCATGGGAAGATGGAGAGGAACAGGGGGGCATGACAAGAGACTGCTCTTGTTCTTCAAGACCAATTGCTCCCTGTCAAATTTCCCTAACTCAACTCTCTGCCCTGCCTCAATCTGTGACAGTTGACTCTTCCTTCTGCCCCTGTTTTTGGCCCAACCCCTTCAGAAATCCTGTTTGATCCTTGAGGCAGCAAAATGCCATTAACCAGAGGACTGGGCTGTCTAAACCCAGCCCTAATAGAATAAAGGGTGAAATACGACGAGAACTGATTTTTCTGAATTTCTGACAGCCTTGCTCCTTGCATATCACCATGCAGCTGTTAGGATCACTGGTGTGAATGTGGTTTAATGAGAGACAGGCAATTACAGAATTCCCCCAACTATGCCATGCCAGAAGACTTCGACTTCAGAGTCATTATGAACAATATTCTTGGATTTTCCATATGGTCCTCAGCTAAATCATCGTTCTAGCACTTCTGTGAAATAAGTAAACACACCTATATCTCCTGGCATCATAAATTGCTCTTTAAATGACAGAAAGCTTGGAATCAAACACAACACTTATTAAAAAGAACAATAAAGCAGTTAATACTGACCTAGGAAAATTGTAATTGGGGATCAACCGAAATTAAGAAACAGATTTAAGGAAAGGCTTCTTGACTCTGGGTTTGAATATTTTTTTTTCCAAATGCAAAAGGAGTTCAAACATATTTTGCAAGCCTGAATCTTTGGGGAGTTAAGTATCATAAGCACACAGCTGTGATGCAGTTCGTCAGTGTTTGTTTACACAATTGTTATTAAACTGGACATTTAAGTTTCTAAAAGAGCTTTTGCTCAGCAGGAAATGAAGCTATTTCTTCTGCTCAAATTGCTTTAAAAAACAGTCCTTTTGTAGCTGAGAAATGGCACATTGGTCTGTGAGATTTTGTGTTTAAGCCTTATGCCTCTGACATCCAAGGCGGTTGGAAGTGATGTGCTGCCCCAGTAGAGGAGGAAGTATCCAACACTACTTGTCATGGCAGGTGCTCCAAAGTCTTCCTTTCAGGACAAGCTAAGCATTCTTGCTCTCAACTTTTATTTCCATTTTTTAGCCTGTGTTGTAAGTGTTCGGGTTTTGATATCTTTTAATTTGGTTTTGTGAACATTTGGGCATCTAACTACGCTTCTGAGAGATAATGAAATACACTGGTAACAAAAATCCACTTGCAGCTACAAATGAGGTAATACCAACACAATAAACAAAGTTTCTCAGGGTCTTCAAGGGTGAAGAAAATCATCAAGGAGCAATGGCAAGAAGGTGTCTAGCTGAAGTCCAAAGCAAAAGTACAGACCCAGCATTCAACCTTTTGTAGAGAATTTGGACTGAGCTCTGCCAATCCATCTTGAATGCAGACAGCCCTGCTTCACTCTAGCCCCAGGACTGCAGAAATTTCAGTGAAGTAGCTAGAAGTAAACTAAAAGAGGTTGATCAGGGAAGTGGGGGGTTGAGCATAAGGTCACTAGCTAGCAGGCAAGTTTGAATCCAAATGCATACCATGTGGAATAAGAAATAGAGAGCAATATTTTCTGAGTCTTCCCATGCTAATTGCCTGTCTGTGTTGCCCAGTGGGCTTTGGTGCTTCCCTCCCTGCTGCAATAAGTGTCTTCATAATGGCCCCCAGGGTAAGAAATGAGGCAGTGGGTGGACATTAGTGGTGGAAGAAGCCATGAGACAGTGATTAGGCACCACCAGATATCCTGTTTGGAGCAGTGGTAGGTGAGAAGAAGCTGCCCACGTTCTTCAGTGAGATGTGACCCTTGAGCACCATAAGGTTGGTCAGCTTTTCAACAAGTACCTTTTGAAGAGAAATGTCCATGGGAAAACTGATCCACTTTACAGTTAATGGAATGGGTGGAACGAAATCTTTGAACTTCGCAATTTGTATGGATGAAAGATAAACCCAGCACGGGGACACTGCTGAGCCAGAGCAGGTCTACTTTTGACTTGGGAGGAATTGGCTAAGTGAAGGCAGGGGAGGTCCCTGTGGAAGAGCCATTCTCAGTGGACTGAAACCAAGGCATGACTTCAAGCAAGTTAAGTGACTGCTGAAACTTGGCCTGTTGATCAGATCAAGACAAAACTAAGGAGAAAGTGTAGGCAGCATTGACAGAAGGAGCCACAGTGGAACAGCAGCATGTCCCCGTGTGTGTGCATGGGGGCAGTATGTGTGCGTGGGGGGGCTTGCAGGTGAGGCTCCCCATGATCTGCATGGCCAGCCATGCCCACAGCACTGGTCCCACACTGCTCTCCCGAGACTGAGGCTGCAGAGCCAGCAGCACAGGCAGTTTTACAATGCACAGGCTGCTCTCAAGGGAGGTATTTTGGACTGAGTGACCTTGTAAAATGCATGTCCTGACTCTCCTACGGAGCAAGCTGCCCATTCAGTACAAGAGATTACTGATAACTTCTGAATTACTGGGCTGCTCCCATAAATACAAGAGTAAGTGGACTATGAGTGTACCAGGAAATTGTGAGCCTAAATTGTCATTAAATTGTCTCTCTGAGTCCCTAAGGTTGAAAGTGGGTGGCCAGGGTGGTTAGTTATACCTGTGGAGACCACCCAGGTGAACGTCTGTTCTTAGATACATGTGCAACAAAGTATGTAAAACACAATGTATGTAATATACTTACCTAACACACAATGTATGTAATGCACTTACATAACACACAAGGTATGCAATACTCTTACATAACACATAATGTATGTAATTCTGTTGGGCCAGGTCGTAGCTATATCACAGCAATGTTAATATTTAACTGCATCTGCCCCTTGGTTAGAGCAGAAGATACTGTGATCTCAGCTTTCCCTCCTAACTTCAGGGTGTGTTTCTTCTGCAACCTGCAGCAGAATTGTCCCATAGCAGTGACACCAGTGCTGGTTCCCAGTCCAGACAGCACTCAAAACTGGCCTGGAGCCCAGCTCACGTTTCTGTCGAATGAGTGCATGTGACATAGGATCTATTCCAGCTCTGCTTTTGCATCAGTTTTAAGGCCAGCCCTAGTGCAAAACAAATCTGACAGCTACTGAGCAGAGAGAAATACACTGCAGACTCCCAAACCCTGACCTTATCAAGAACATCCTACAACACCTGTGTTTGTGCTCTGACATAATCAAAGATGGCCATGGCTAAGAGGAAAGCTTTCAAGTAAGTCATATGATAGCACACAACAGCTTTGTTTAAACTTCAGTTTGTGCTGTGGTTTTCTTGGTGTTCCCAGGAACAGTGAAATCTATGAAAAAATAATCTTGGGAAATAGCCCCTAGGTCTGCTAAATGAAACTGCTGCATAGCAAGTGAGAAGCTGAAAACTTTCTGAAAATTTTCAGGAGCTCCAAAGGAATGAGCCAAAGTTTTCTCAGCAGGCACCAGGAGTGGTCAGAGACAGAGGCTGAATGACAGGGTGCAGGAATGCCATGTCCCTGTAGAATGCCATGTCCCATATATGGAGGTGGTGGCAGTATTAATTCTGCTGTAACCGTCAACAGTTCTGAGTCTCAATATTATTTATCTGTACTTGAAAGTGACAGCTACTGGATGAGCAATTGTGCTTCCCCTCACTTCTGTGACCTCCTTTGTCCCCTCCTGCTATTTGTCAGTCCTGCACTTTTTTTTTGCACACAGAGAGTATTTTCTGACAAAAAGCATAAGAAAACAGAGGTGAACTCAGAGAAACCCACCTTGCCTTTCCAGGGTAATGGCATAGCACAAATAGCATAGGCTGCTGCTGCTTGGAGCTTTGCAAGGAAAAAGAAACACAGAATCATCACAGATTGGTTCAGATTGAAAGACACTTCTGAAGATCACCTGCTCCAGCCCCACCTGCTCAATCAGGGCCACCTAGAATAGGTTGCCCAGGATCACTCCCATATGGCTTTTGAGTATCTCCAAGGATGGAGACTCCACAACCTCTCTGGGCCACTTGGTCCAGTGCTGAATCACCCTCATGCTAGAAAAATATGACCTGGTGTTCAAAGGGAACATTCTGTGGTTTAGCCTGTGTCCAGTGCCTCGTAAAACATGCTTCTTAAGAATGTGCTTGAATCCTCTCCTGGCAAAAAATTCTGCAGTCTCTGTACGCAGAAGACTAGACACAGCCTGAGCCAATGAATCTCCAGAAAATCTTGGCACAGTATCAACTACCAGGAGTCACAGCTGGGACTGTGGTTGCAAGGCCTGAGGCCTTCTTATGTTGGTCACAGGGCTAGAATTTCCTCCTGGATTGTTGGCTTTATGGAACAGGAGAGCAACAGCAGGAGGGATTTCTTATATTGTACACAGAAGTTTTCAAGTCTCTGGTTTTGTCCAGGAGCAAACAGGACTTTCCTGAAAGGTTCATTCTCAGAGGAAGGAAAAATGTAGTGGAGCAGAGTAATATAAGAACAAAACATTATGTGATGGGAAAACCAAGAGAGAAACTTCCCTGGATATAGAAAAGTCAGTGAAGGATTGGCTGGGAACACCTTAGATTTCCAGAAGATAAACAAGGATCTTCTTTGTTGAAAGCTGACAAATTGCTTTGCAGTGCCACCTGTCTGAGCAAAAGCTGTTACCAGGAGGAATGTGAATGAGGCATTCCTGGTACTTTCGTATAAATTGCCATTTTAATCATGCTGCTGAAAGGAAGGAAAAAGAACGATTTTGAAGTGGAAGGAGGTTGATGAAGTTGCCTTTAAACCTCCCCCATGCTGGGATGAAGGCTGGGAGAGTAACAGCCGGGACCTGGCAAGCATGAGGTGTGTGACAGACAATCTTCCTCAGCTGCACAAACTGCTCCAACATGTGAATCACCCTGCATTCCTGCTCTGCCACCCTGTGCTGGATGGGCAGTGAGTCTGGGATGGGCTCTGCTCCCCCTCACCCCATGGGAAGGTGGTGAGGTCTGCAGTCCTGCTGCAGATGAGGAGAGCATGAGGTCCATCCTGGTGCCTGCTTGCTATGCAGGAACATAAATGTCTCCTTGGCTCTACTGGCCCAGGAGCAGTTTGCTGTTGTTACACAGGACTGGAGGAGGATTTGAGGGGTCAGGAGGGTGCCAGCTGCTGTACTGATGCATATATGGAAATTATATGGTAACGTTGCCCTTTAATTTATTGAACAAACTCAAAGTAAATCCTTTTTGCTTTTCTTTAGCTATCATTTTGCTAAAAATACCATATGAACTGATCCTCTAAATAATATTTTCATAAAGTTCATCTCTGAATCAGTCTCCTAAATCTAGGTTTCCAGGAGCTGGCAGTTAGTCCAGGAACTTTTTGTTTACTGAAATTTGTCCGTTCCCCATCTCTTCATCTCGGTGCAGAGGAGCAGAAAACACCAGCTCCCCTGAAGGATGGATGGTGGGCCTGCACCCAAGGAATGTTACTCACCCTGGCAGCAAATGGCACCATCCCAGACTTCACAAGACCTCCCACTTCCCCCTTTCCACTGCAGCTGGCCAGCATGGAGCTGGGGGAGCAGCGATGCTATCCCTTGCCTGTGGTTGATAATGTCCCTTCATCATCCAGCAGCCTCAGCTCTTGGCTACACCACGTCTTCAAGGGCTGAGTCAAGGGCTGCACTCCTGCTGAGACCAGCTGCCAGCGGGAGCAGCCTTGCTGCAGGAAGAACAGTCTTTTGCAGGTGATGCCTTCCAGTTCTCAGTGCCCAGGACTTTCCACCTGCTGCATTGTGGTGACACTGCCAGGGACCACCTCTCCAAGTTTCCTGGTCACTGCACTGTCAAGGCCTGGCTTTGGTGGCTGAAAGCTCAACCTAGAAATACAGAATTCATCTCAGAGTTTTCCTTTGCCACCTACATTATTTTACTTGGGCCAGCTCCCCATGATGCAGGTGTTACACTTTCCATCCAGTCACTGCAAGGGAAAATGGATACAACTGCTGCACCCTTTTCAGATACACTCAGCCTGAGCAGCCTTTGTTTCAGTTATCTATTTACTCAGGATCTGGGGATCTTAGACCAATGTAAACAATTTATTCATTTTTTGATTCCTTGAATCATTCTTGCCTTGCGCCTCCACATCAGATATTTACATCTTTATGTTTTTTTTTTTCTTAAATGCACTCAGATACACTCAAGAACATTCACTAGGGAAGGGAAAATATAATAAATCCTGTGTAATAAACACACTGACATTTAAAATAAAATAAATGTTAAAACAACTGAGTAACTGAAGTACCCTGTGGTAGGGCCACATACCCAAAAATGTCCATTTTAAGTAGTGTGCTAAGAGCTGGATCATGAACAGAGAGCCTTTCATCCAGCTAAGCGGCCTGATGAAAGTAGTCTGGTCCCTCTTCCTATTAATAAAGCATACCAATAAAGCAGGAGGTGAGGATCCAGCTGTGAAGAATTCCTTTGGGTTGGTGTTGTGCAGTCAGGACAAAGGACACAATTTTATAGCAGAGATAAACTACAAAAACAGAGTGAACTATAAACAGATTGTAACTGTTAAGGGGTCCCAAACAAAACGACAGGGTGAATAGAGAAAGGCACTGAGAAGTTACCTGTTCCCATCCATCCTTCCAGGATGACTTGAACTTTTGCTGGTCCATTTGGAGTGTGCTGGGTCTCTGCTGCTGCTCTGAACTTACCCTGATCCTGCAGCTTTTTTTAGTTTCTGCAGAGCTGTTTCTCAGTTCTTTTTCAGTGGTGTTAAAAATAATTTGCTATTGTCTTGGAAAGACAGAAACAAGAAATCTGTTGAGATTAGATAATTTTTCACATAAATGAAATGTATGTTATTCTCCCATGTGGACTTTGATCAACTAAATGTTAAGGCTATTGGAGTATTTTGAGCCTGAATTCTCTTCTACATAAGATCATACTGCTCCTACCCAAAGCTGCCCATAAGATGGACAGTAGTGGCCTAGGGGAATTTCTCTGTTACTTTCTTCTCATACATATGAATGCTGGCATTTTTGTTACACTGGCCACCTTAGTGGTCTTTTACATTCCCGAGAATTCCCAGCCAAAATAATTCAATAGAAAAAAAAAAGAAAAAAAAAAAAAGACTTGAAGGCTTGTTGGGAATACTGAATATAAAAGTAAAACTGAGAAATAATATGAAAGTACATAATAGAGTCCAATGTAAAAAACCCTGCGAGGGGGTTCATGTAGGGTTTTTTCCTCCTTTTTTAATGGAATTCCCCCTTCACAAATTGTTAGGGTGGTATATGGCTAGAGAGGGGCAGTCTCAGAACTCTTCATTGCATGGACACCATCATTGATAAGATTTAAGAGTTTTATTTTCATTCTCACAAAATGAATCTGGAAACTTTAAAGCAAAGTCCTTGTATCAGCATTTAGAAATGTTGGCTTCCAAGATGGTTTTAATGGAAACTGAGTCATAGGGGAGGGATGTGCAACAATGAGGAAATCACAAACAGAACTGATGTGATTTTTTTTCCGACTTTCCAAGCAGAACTTGAGGCGTGTGCAGGTGAGAGAGGAAGCAACCTTGTGATTTACACCTGCCCGATGAGAGGGAACATTTTCATTTTATTAAGCCTTTACACCCATCTCTGGAAATATACCTTGTTTGCTCCATTGCGTAAAATATCCTCTGGGGAACTTGGCTTGTCATATCTTATGGCTGAAATGCTTGCTAATTCTGAGTCATTAGCAAGGATCCTGATAAGCATGCCGTGGAATTATGGCGTATTTATCTGAACAGGAAGGTAGAGCCTGGTGTAACTGCTTCACTGGCCTCCAGGGTAACCGAGTGAAAAAAAAACTCATGAGGGAAACCACTTTTAGACTGTGAAAATGGGTATGTAGGAATCCCTTTTCCTCTGGCTGCCTTTCCTTTAGCTGGCCTTGAGGAAACTGGTGAGCCCTTTTGTTTCCTGAGTCTGTCTCAGATCCTGAGCTGAAATCCTGGCAAGCAGGTGTTGCCACACCTGTGTGCAGAAACACATTTCTGCTGCTTTCCCTCAGCAAGCTGAGAGCCAGGCTATCATCTGCAAGCACCCAAATGTGTGGTACCTGATATTCTCCAACAGGCAAAGATGAGTGGTATGCAACCACCATGGGGATGAAACAGCACTGGCTTTGGGCAATAAAGCACAGGCCCAGCAGGACCCCACTTGCCTTGAGCAGAGACTGCTTCACCCCCAGAGAGAGCCTGTGCAAGGAAAGGTGTGGGGTGTCAGGGAAGGAGACCGGGTGGCTGTGGAGGGGATGAGCCTGGGAGAGCCCCAGGGGCTGTTGGCACTTAAACCCCTTGTGACCCCACCTTCTGCACCTTGGCAGTGGGAGGAAAAGATGAGGGTGTGAGAATGAGCTCACGCTGTAGATTTAGGATGGCTTCCTCAAAATGACAGATACAGGCTGTCTTGAAAGTGGTCACTACTGGTCTGATGTTTCCTATCCTGTGAGGAGAGAAACAGGAACCTCTGTGCTACTGTTTTGCTTTTCTTTTCACTCTCCATGTTTGGTTTTTTTTTTTCCCCCCTCATTTAGATTGTCCCTTCTTTCTCCATGTATCTATTTTCTTCTGCTGTTTCAGCTACTGTCTTAGCAATGACTACAGATTACCCTGGTTGTTGTATTCTACAGTTCCAAGTACTACATTTATTTATATTTGTTCCTGGGATGAAGATGGTAAAAATAGCTCACAGTCCATGGAAATACTGAAGGAGGGTAGTATAATGTATTGGGCATTGCTTTAATGAATTGCCAAAACATGGAAACCCTGTTGATTGGAATTGACTTTTCCCATGTCTCAAATTCAGCCTACAGCCCAGTAAGCTGATCTGAAGGCCTGGGAAAGGACATATTTCATTGAGTACATCTGCCACCTTTTAGAAAGAAAAAGAGGAAATCTGGAAGAGGAAGACAGAGATTAAAGAAGAAGATGAACGTGGGTGTGGGAGGAAGAAGAAAGGTTAATAAAGTGAAGGGAAAAAAGCCAACAGCAACAAAAGCCAAAATACAGGAACTGTCAGAGAAAAAGCTACATGTGACTTAGTGTCCTGACCAGGAATGTAATTGCACCATGTGTGGGAGAGGGCAGCTTCAGCACCTCCAACTGCCCCATAAAGTGGTCTCACTCTGACCTTTAAAACTCCAATATCTATTTAATCTCCAAAACTGAACTCTCCAAAACTGAGCCTGTCTAATTCTTGCCATCTTCTGCTGTGAACCAAGCCTTGCCATTAACATCTGTGCAATGTGCTTGGAGCTGCCACTGCCTGGTTCCCTGTTGCAGTCTCTGCTGTGGGGTCTCCAGTGAGCAGAGGCTCAAGTAGCCCCCAAATGCAGGGCTGTGGAGATCCCCACCCCTTCTCCTGGCACGGAGAGTGGAAGAAAAGGCTGGTGTAGGCAGACTCCTGGCCCTAGGTGTGAAAATGACTGTTTTGCACCCTTGCTGCTCAGGGCTATCTAGTCTTAGCAGTTTTGTCTGGGGGACAAGTATTTGCTACAATATGATGCTGCATCAAGTGAGATAGCAAGCAGGGTGGATGATTGCTTCCCAAACTTGTTCACAGGTACTCTTTTATTCAGCAAGAGGCATGTGTCTCTATGGATCTTAAACCTAGGCTGTGGTTTTCTGCAGAACTTTATCATGGAACTGCATAACTTTATCACTGCTGTTAAGTAGGATGGTGGCCTCAAATGCCTGCAAACTGGGTGATGTCACTGCCCCACTGCTGACAGTGTTCCAAGAAGGACTTTGAGGTTTTTAAGTGATTATCTCATGCTCTGGCAGAGGTTATTCAGGGTGTTGCAGTAAAGTTTTAACTTTCCAGGATTCAGTCTGAGTAGGTATTGATCAAAATGTCTCACGCTGTCATCCAGGCATGTATATGTGGTAGTCTCATGCCACATGTGTACAGGGAGTGTATGTGCCTTCCTCTCTAGACTACATGGCTTTCATTCCATGTCCAAAATAGCTGTGACATTTGGGCTCCTAAACAGAGCTACAAATGAAGATGCCTGTGATTGTAATTTAGTTGTACTGCTATATCTCTATTTTCTCTGCTCCCCTCTCATCACCACTTCTGCATCTGCTCTTCCCCTAGCTTGCTCTATTTACACTCTTCCCCCTCCTTCTTTCTGTTCTCAGCATCTATTTTTACCACTTCTGCTCTTTTCATCAGTCACCATCTTCCTTGGCTTTTCCAAGGAACAAAGAGCATCATTTTTTACTATATGCATAGGATAGAATGTTTAAAATGATGACCCAGAGATCTGTTCTTAAAAATTTAAAGACATTCTTTCATGAGGTTACAGTTACAGGTTTTGTGTACAATCACATCATCTTCCTGTCCTTAGACATGCTCAACTCTCCCAGCACACGAAGCTGAAGTTCTAGGAATAGAATGCAGAAGCCAGGAATTGCTTGCTGTAGAATAAATGCAGCAATGCACACTCTCATGCATCTGTCACTGTGATATATTAGGTTTCTTTGATGAACTGGAGTCTTGCAGTACACTTGATATGATGGCAAATACTGAATCGCTGTTTTTGGACAGAGAACTTAAAGCACAGGTTAACACTGAGAAACCAATGTTGCCATGACATAATGTATGCCAGGTGGCGGAAATGATTTTACTGAATGAATCCTTGCTTCTGTGACCAGCAGTGTAGATGCAGGGAGTGTTAGGGAGAACCCCAGATGTCCTCTGCCTTCACCTTAGCGCGGTCTCTCTCAGGCTTTCTGGCTTCTGGTCTGACAGACTGCAATGCATGTGCTGTCCATGACCAGAGAATAATGGACAGGGATGTGTGAAATTTTGACAATGGGCTTCTAGACCATGCTTTCTGTTAGGGAAGAAACTAGCTCAAGAAAGCAAAGTTGCAACAGTGGACTGAATTCTCCCTCAACTGAATCTGGTCTAGCTCCACTGATAAGCAAAGAGGTGGCACAGTAATCACACCAATGGATTTCTGAAACAGGAGGAATATTAGGCACAGCTATGTTGGTGCATGGCATTCAGGGGGCTAACCCTCATGATTCCAAGTTGAGTTAATATTCTCTACTGTAATAGTGTAATAGATGATCTCCAAGGCCCCTTCAAACCCAAACCTTTCTATGAGTCTATGGTAATATTCAACAGGGACAAAACCAATCTTTTTTTTATTGGGGTAAGGCTTGAAGAGCAGTGGGTGTTTAATAAACCCTTGGTCAGATCTGTGAGAGCAGCACACAGTCTGACTATCAGGCTCTGTCCCTATTTCTTGTCTTTTTGGCATTCCCTACAATACAATCTCCACCCCAGTCACTGGAAGCTGTTGGAATAAACATCATCACCTTTGACATCTCAGCATGATTGACTTCCCAGTTAGACCTGCTGGGTTAAAATAACTTGTCTTGTTTGAAACCAGCCATCAGAGTGCTCCTCATCTCCACCTGGACCCAAAGGTGATACATTCATGGCCTCTAAGCTTGAGTACTACAAAATAGCATAAGCAGGCATCAACCCAAATTCCCTCAAAAGCATATTCTGATGCAAGCACAGGAGTGCACCCACCTGGAAATCTGCACCTTTGCTGAGCTCACAGCACAGCATCAGTTTTCATGCCAGATAGCCTGTAGAGTAATCAAAGCCTTCCTTGATTTGCACCTGTTTTTAAAATTGTACTTTGTTTCAAAATCATAGACACCCATAGTCAAGGCTGTAGGTAACCAAAGACAAGGGATTGCAGGAGGCATCTTTGACAGATGCTGTCTCTCTTTGGTAGATGCTCTTTCTCCCAAGAGAATACAGTTGCCATGGACCTCATGATCCTGAGGTTCAAAAAGTCCCACTAGTGAATCTCTGATTTGATTCCTGGTGTTCTGCACAAAATATGCTTGCATACACACAAAATACACCCTGGTCCTGGCTCCCTCTTCCCTTCTTCCCCTTCCTCAAACAGCTGAGTAGAAAAGTGACATAACTTGTTTTCCATTCATTTTTGAGAAAGAAACACTGTCATTTCTCTTTTAAATATTTAAGAGATTTTGTGGAACTAAATTTAATAAGGTCATATAAAAGCCTCATTGAACAGGTGGGTCAAACTTTAAGAAAAAACTTGGATTTTGGTTGGTTGGTTTTTTATTGCAGTTTGTCACCCTCACTTTACTTATGCTACAGAAGGAAAAGGCCCATGCAAATTAGGTGTGTACAGATGCTGAAGTAGCGCCTTGGAGAAGTAACTAAACTTTCCCAGAGTATTAATTTCTATTTGTGGAAGGAAAGACTATAGGTATTTTGAAACAACTTTCTTTCTGCCCCTGCCGTCCTGCAGAGAGCCTGCATCACTCACTGATGCTTTTGGCAACAGCTCCTGTGCGCTTTGCCATTTAATTCTGCTTTACCCTCGCACCTATTAATTTATCGCAGCCGCTGCGGGAACTGGCCTTTGCGGCTCGCCCGTCCCGAAGGAGTTAACAGGGCTTATTACATAAGCTGTTTAACATTCGGGATGAATAGGAAATGCACGCCCCTCCTCTCCTACAATCTGTTTGTTCCCTTCAGCTGGCTCTCCTGCCGGCCGTGTACAAGCCCGGTGCCGCTTGTCGTGCCCCAGCTTCCCCGCGTGTGCCCGGCCGGCGCGGGGTGTGCCCTGCGTGTCCGCCCGCAGCCCTGCCCCGCTCCGGCCCCGCTCATGCCTCCGGCCGCACCGCACGCCCGCTTGTCTCCGGGTCGGTCTGTCTGTCTGTCTGTCTGTGTGTCTGTGTGCGCACATGAGAAGAGAAGAGCGAGCGGAGGCGAGACCGTCACGCTTGTAGGAAGTGCCGGCAGCCGATGAGAAAGTGTGAAGGAAAACTCTGCCATCTCTCGAAGGGCTGCTGCAAGTGGACAGACCACCGCACATAATGCCATCTTTTGATGAGGTTTTGAAGGAGGCTGGGGAATATGGAAGATTTCAAAAGAGGGTCTTTTTCCTCCTTAGCCAGACAGGCATAACTTTTTCTTCCCTGTTCGCCAGCGTAGTTTTCCTTGGGCGAGCACCAGACAGCTTCTGGTGCAGGATCCCTGGGGCAGCTGAATTAAGCGACCGATGTGGCTGGACGCTGGAAGAGGAACGAAACTTCACGGTACTGCCCCTGCACCGGGGGAACGAGTCCGTCAGGGGGGAGTGCCAGAGGCTGGATGTCACTTGGGACACCTCTGCCAGCTGCACCAGCCCTCTCGCCCGCTATGGCAATCACAGCACGGGCAACCTGCCAGTCGCCCCTTGCCACGATGACTGGGTCTATGAGCAGCCCCACTCATCCATTGTCAGCGAGGTAAGGAAAACACCCACCCTCTCATCAGCGGTGTCTATCCTGGTGTGCGATTGCAGCAGTAAAATGGGATTGTCAATCCAAGCGTTATTTCTTTGCTGGCTGGTTTTCCTTTCCAGATTTATTTAATTTTGAGTCACTAGCAAATCCAGACAATGAGTTTGATCAAGTGCAGGCACCAAGCTTTTAGGGAAAGGTGAGCTGGTATGAAAGGTGGTTGTTCAAAGCCAAGTGACTACACATAGTTGGATACCCTGCAGAGTTATTGCTCTGTCTGCAGAGGAATGTTAGATTAAAACAAAGATTTAATGTCCTTGCAGCTGAGGCTTCTGGTGCTCAGTTTTGGGCCAGCAACTTTGGTCGTGTAAACTCCAAGTGCACTCTATGACCAGGATCAATGTAGATTATCTCCTCTCTGTATTTCCAGTACTGAATATGTAAGTTTGCAGGTAATAAAAAACAACAGGTGGCAGACTGCCTATCTGAGATCTGACAGGAGTCAGCAGAAGTGATTGTGCTAACTAAAGAAAAAAAAAGCAAACACACATTTTTGTCCAAAGCTAACATTCAGCTTTTCCTGAATGTTGGTGTCAGAGAAGGGCAGGTTATCACTAGTGGTAAGCACTGGCAAGTCCAGTGATTTTTTAATGAGGCTGCAAAAGGCCAGTGAAGATGCTTTCCTAGGAGATCTGTAATGGTGTCATGGGTGTGCTGTGGTCTGGCTCCCAAATACAGTCTGCACACTAGGAGTGTGTATTTTAGGGTCGTTCTCACAGCAATTGTCACTCATGCAGTGATGAAAAATACAAAGTGTGTTTAGAAGGACTGGCTCAGAAATAATCAAGCGGTACTGCAAAATGTTTCAGCACAGTTGAGGGCTCTGGTTCCTCTCTGTCTCATGAGCCTCCTGCTGTGCTTTTTAATTTGGTGCTTGCACTGGAGCTGTGTCCTCCAAAACAGGGAGCAGGGCACAGCAGTCAAAGCCCTCAGCGAACACTGACAAGAGAAGCTTATCCCGTCCTTCCAATTCACCATCCTTCTCCCATCCAGCTGGGACTGCTGTATCCACTTGCAAGCCTTGGGCTGTCCAGAGCAGCAGCTTTGTTCCCTGAGCACCCTGTGCAACCCGAGCAGCTTCAGCCAGGGTCTATGCTCAGGAGAAGAGAAATCAGAGCACTCGACTGGCCCTTGAGCGAAGGTTCAGGTCTGGCTTTCGTGTATGGTCAGTGAAATCAAGGCTGCTCAGAGGGCTGCACATGATATGCAGGGAGTTGGTCTCAAACTTTGGTCCCTAATAAGGATGTATCTCTGCTGGCAGTGGAAGGCAGGGAGGGAGGACAAATGGTGCCTGGGAGCCGCAGCCTGGCTCTGGAACAATCCCTAGGACATGAACGTGGTGGGAAGTTTATACTGCTGCCTCTAAGGCACCTCTGCTGGGAGTCTGCAAGGAATTAGACATTAGAAATAAAAATACAGAGATTCCGTTTCTGTTGTTGTCCCTTCCCCGCCCCTCCCACCCCCCCTTCAGCCTTGCTATAGGTGAAAGAATGTAGGCTGTGCCCATAAGATCATGCTCAGAGTCCCTTTATGGCAGTACTTTGTGTATCTAACAGAGCCACTGTGATCTTCCAGCAGCAGTGGGTACAGCTATGGGAAAAGGTAACCCCTATTTGTCTTGCAGCAATAAATGGGAGTGAAAGGTTCAATGTTCTCAAGCAAATACCTCATCTGTCTTCACTTTCTTGCTCCTCTCTGATGGGGAGACCCGTCAGGGGCAGGGAAGGGAGGAGGGATGAAGGGATGATTGGGCAAGCACTCCCACCTGTGCTTCTGGAACTGCAGACTGGGAAAACCACCGAGTAACAGTCTGTAAGGCTGGGACTGTCTCTCCCCTGTGCCATGGCAGCAGGTTACACTGTTGGTGTCACTGACTGCTAGAGACACTCTTGCTGGCCACGTCCACCTTGGATGGAAGCTGCTGGGCTCTGACCTGTGCCACTTGGAACCTTTTCCCAGTTTTGCAACATTTTTTGGATAAATCATATCCCACGAGGCTCAATTACTTCATCTAAAAAGTCGCTTGTGGCATGCATATCCTGACTCAATTGCTCTGAGATCAGCTCCTAAAAGGGGCTTGATATCTTATTAATGAGTTATATATCCAGCAAAGATAATTTATATCCCAGATTTAATTTAGTCTCTTTTCACCCAGCTGAGTCTCTAACAATCCATGACTCAATTTAGGCTCTGTTTAATTAGCTCACCAAAGACTTACTTTCTTACCCATCTACTTGCAAATGCTTCATTTTGTCCATGTGTGCAGAAATGTTTCTTTCAGCTAAAGATTTCTAGCATGTCTTGTTGAATCAGCAGTGGGAGTGACCATGGAGACAAAGTTAAAAGGATGAGTTACAAAACAGTCTCAGGATGCCTGCTCAGGGAGAAAGAGAGAGGAGGGGGGGAAGTCAGTGTACTGAAGGAGTTCTTCCAGGCCTATGGGAAACACAGGTCCAGTGTGGATTTGCAGTGTGACAGGGGGATTCAGAGGGCAAAAGCAGGCATATAAAGCCTTCTCAGTGAATAGATGTCATATCACACAGGAGGTCTGGCAGCCAAAGCACAGGCTATTTATTGCAGTAAGTTCTGAGCAGCCTTCAGAAGCTAAATCATGTGACTGATTTGTAAGGAGCTGTGAAAGGAATAGTACTGTGGTACCTGACTTCACTGCTCATGTTGCTCATTGGCCATTCTCTCATCTCAGATAGTTGTCTTACGCAAAAGTGTTCACAGTAGCATCAGCACAAGGAAGCAAAGGAAAAAAGGGGAGTGTGGATTGATACAAAGCATGCACTTCTTTAAAAGTACTACTTGGGGTGCCTGCTACATCACCTGCTGCTGCAGGACTTCCAAGCCTCAGTGTTAGAGTACAGTGAGATTCTGGGAGAATGTACAGGACTTTCCTCCGTTAGCATTTGAGGAGAAGAGCAAATTGTACTAAGAAATCATCACAGGAGCAACACAGGGCAAAGCCAGTTATCTTGTTCTAGTGAAGAGCTATACAGCATTGTTAAAGATTCCCTCTTAAGATCTTTTGGTGTCCAATGGGCTCTGACAATAAGTCCCTACTTCTGCAGTGACATGGCCAAGGGTCTCTGTGCTCTGTTGCTCTAGGTCAGGCTTTTCTGTGAGGGCAATCTAGATTTGAGAAAGTTTTCACTTATGCTGCACACACAAACCTGCACTGTACTAGAGCTGAGCAAACAAGATCTGTGCTGACATAAAGGTTTCAGGATATCATTTTGAGACATAGCTGTGTCGGGGTGGTGGAGTGTGGCAGAGGACCTCGGCCCAATGCAATCAGCTCTGTTTTAATTGAGCATGTCTTGAATATCTCTCTGCTAATCTGTGTCAGCAGCAGGATAGGAATGCAGTGGCTTGTCAGATTTTTCCTGGAGAAGGAAGCTGCCAGGGTAAATTACCAAGGTAAATCAATTCCTGACTCATGCCAGCTGGTGCCATCTGAAATGATGCTGGTCCCAGCAGGTGGCTGGCACTGCTCAGGAGGGAGGGCTGATGACAGCAGCAGCCTCTCAGAGGGAGGAGGGAAGGGAAGGACTGTGTTTCTGTGCAGCAGCTGGAGATGGAGAAACAACAGGTGTGTTGGTGGGCTGCAGTGGACTGGGGGGCCACAAACTCACACTTTGGCCCAGGGGTCTGGAGGGGAGCCCAGGTCACCCCCTGAGCTCTGTAGCACTTGAAACAGAAAGTGTTTACCTGCCAGGTCCTGCTGGGTGAGCCTTGTGAAGGACTCATGTATCCAGGACATACCATAGTCAATAAACCTAACTTTTCCAGGAAACTGTGCTGAAGATGGGATCTTTAGGACAGCTTGGCTTTGGCACTATGTACTATTATCCCTGAGAGACAAATCTAGCACTTTGTGACAGGGCAGCTGGAAATAGTGTTCAAAGGGAGCATCGTTTTCTTCAGACATTTTTGTCATTGGTGACTCCTCAAAGCATGGGCATGAGTTACAACTGTGGCTACTGTGAAATGGCCTGAGGTGTGGAGGAAAGGAAGAGGGAGGTCTATGTGGTCATCAGCTACAGCACAGATGGGCATATTTTAGGCAGCATTTATTTCAGCCTTTGCTGGCAGGAGTTGAGCAGAAGGGACAGATTTCAATATGTCCTGTCTGCAGCAAATCTTCACACTGTGTACGATGCCATTATCAGACCTAACAATACTTTGTTGCCAAAGTGTAAGGTCTGAGATGGACAAATAATCATCAGAGCATAGCCTGTTGTGCCCCCTGGGAATCAGTCTTACTCTCTGCTCGCCAGCCATCTCAGAAGATACCAGTCAACACTTGCAGAGAAACCTGGAAGGAAACAAATAATGTTTGTCTCATGGTTTTTTACAGTCCCTCAGAGAAGGAGATAACATGTCAGTCAAACTCAGGGTGGAAAAAGCACAGTTGGTCTTTCTGCTCTCCTCCTCCAAGGGAATAAACAAGTCAATTTACCCTCAAATTGTTGATCTAGTGTGACTGTTTTTATTGGCATGGCAGTATATCCTGTCTTATTTTCACTGTCATGGTGGGGTTAATATTAATTAGGGGAGGGAAAAGGGCATACAGACAGCAGAGGGAGCAGCAACTGCTGAATTCCTTATGCAAATCTGACTAAGCTTTCTCTGTATGAGGGGCTGGAGCAGTTTCTTGTAGGGGTTATGTCAGTGGGATTATGCTTCTTCCATTGCCATCAAACCCACTGGTACTAGTTGAGGGTTCATTTTTTTTCATATTATTTTGAGGGCAGCTGCTGCTTTTCCCCTGTTAGGAGATGAAGAGTTTATCTACCTCTCTCTTGCTCTGGCCGTGAAGAGACAGAGAAAAAGAAGTACAGAACAGACCTTTTGTGCCAGGACACTCAACAAATGAAGTGATCCCAGTGGCAAGGACACAAAGTTCATGAGCTGTTGGTCATGCACAGGTGGGAAACTTTAAAAGCTTTTAAAACTCACCTGTCCCTCAGGCCCTCAGCCCCAGTGCTCTGGCAGCAGGGTCGTGACTGACTCCTCTTGTCCTGGTAAGTGCTCAGCTTAAACAGGACACAGAGAAGGATGGTTGCTTCATCCCTCAGTGTTCTGCCACAAGCTTTAACAGAAAGCAAAAAGAAGATAATTTCTCCCTTTTCTCTGCACACACTTGCAGAGGGGTTTGTTGCAGTAAGGATGTGGGAAGGACAGCAGTTTGAAAGGCCAGTGGACAAGAGAAGAACTGCTTAGCAACAAATAAGGAACATGCAGCAACAGTCAGCATCTCCCCAGGTTCCCCTAAACTGTGAATATCTCCCTGAACCATTTGTCAGAGGGAGTGAAAGGGTAAACCAAACTCTTTTTGGTCACTTGTATGAATGCCATTTAAAACATGTGTCTGGGCTCTGGACATGCTGCTGCAATTGGGCTGGGGAATCACTGTAAAACTCTTGACCACAGAGCTTAATCCATTGTTTTGTAATTTAATTGTAACAAGCAGTAAAGCTCTTCAAAACTCCTCCCCAAGGTTGCTATATTTGGAAGAGCTTTAATGGTATGTTGTGATTTAAAACAATACATTTCTACAGGATATGTGTGCTGAAGTGAATAAAGGTCTCTCAAGCACCAGGAATTACAAGTTTGTGGTTAGTCTGTAGGTCAAACTGAAGTAGAAAATGTTTGCCTTGTTCCAAAACCATGAAGAAATGAGAAGTTGCCACAGTCCCACATTTCTCAGTCATTAGTCATGTACAAGCTCATCCAGTTGCCACTCCTTATAGTGATTACACCACTAATGAGCCACAGGGAGCCAGTGCAAAGCCTCTTCTTCTCCCAGAGAGCTCTCACTTAGCTGATTCGCTGCTACTTTGTAGATCAGTGAAGCAGCCAGCCCCGTTCCTTCCAGTCACACCACTGCTCCTGTAAATCTGAGCATCTCGTTGACGTCCAAGCCTCAGCACATATGCAGACATTCATGACAGGGATGTATTTCCAACCAGCAGTGGATGGCTGCAGGGACTGCAAGGCTGCTAGGGAGGACAGAGCTGGTTCTCCCATCTGTTAAGAACGCTATGGAGGAATGTCTGGAAGGAGCTGTTCCTGCTGCCTGCCCGTGATGGCAGTACCTCATTTCTGCTTACAATGGCAGCTCATCATCAAGGCTGAGAGAAGCAGTGAGGAAGTGGATTGTTTCCCAGTTTGGGCAGTTTTTTCAGTCAGCTCCCTAAATGAAAAGGGTCTGTGTTCAGGTGCACAGTGGTCTGTGTCCTACAGTGGATAGAAATCCTGGAGGTGGGAGCAGGACTGAATGCTGGGTGCCTGCGCTAGTGCAGTGATGGGCTCAGCTGAGAGCACAGCAAAGCCAAGAAGGGGATGTGCCTTAGCTGGAGCTGGCCAGCTGAGCTGGCCACCTGCTTGGTGATTACAGAGAGGAGCCAGCTCACCGGGTTCCAACAGGGTCTGTTAGGGTGTAGCCAGTGCTGTACAGAACAACAAATAGGCTTAAGATCAGGGGAAGAAAACCTTAATGCTTTACTTTTTTCATATTCTTCTCTCCCCACCCCCTGGAACTGCAATAAATGCTTTAGCATTTTTAGAAGTGTAAACATCAGCCTGTGCATGGACAGGTGTATGAATGTTCAGAAACAGAGAGGAGGCACCATGCTACTACCTTGTGTGGAGGCTGCTAGCAAGGAACATGGCAGGTGTTTGTAGGGGTGTCATACTGGGGGCTAAGGACTAACTGGAGGCAGTCTGAAAACGTGGGTAAACTGTTGCAGATGATTTTCGTCCAAGGGATGCAAATAGGGATAACTTTCATGCACAACCAAACCAGGTCACAGCTGAAGCACTGAAGTGGGTCTGACAGGCGGCTTGGATAAAGAAAAGGTCTCTGCAGTGTTCAAGTCTCTTTTAAAGGTTACATTCCCCTCTAAAGGTTATGTGTGCAAATGAAAAACAAGACATTAGCAGGGTGATGACTTCAATGCTAGGTGCTATGTCAAATAAACAGAAGTGCTTATCTATATCAGAATTTATTTAAATACTTAGAAAATGGCAAACTGCAGGACTAACTTAGGAGAATAGTTAGGGTATTGTCACTAATCTTCAGAAAGAGCCTGCAGCTCCTTAGAAGTTTTCTGTGTTACTATTTCCCAGAATATATACAATATTTGAGTATATTGTTAGTGTAGAGATAGTTCCAGCTGCTGCATAAATCACTGGAAATTGCTGTACAGATGAAAGAATCCTCTCCATTAAAGATACGTTCCCCTTCCATTCTGGCATGCATTTGTTCACCTGCTTTCTTTCATGATAGTTTATTCCTTGCTTGTTTACAGTTAAGAGAGATCAAATAACTTGAAAATAAATACAGTTTTTGAAAAGGGGTCAAGGAGAGTGCCAGCCTCTGGCATCAGCACAGGCAATTGCATTGTGATTTCAAAAATCTTCTTATGGTCATTCTCATAAATGCACACTGTTTTCCAAAGATACATATTTTGATACTGTTTGCTAGCATTGTCATAGCTTCAAAAAACAAGAGGTTAAGCAGCATTTGAAATCTGAAAGTGCTGCTCCATATCCAGTCTGTTTTAGGAAAGCATTGCAATTGTCCTTGAGTATGACAGCTGAGAGCATGTTTTAATCCTCTCAGAGGTTTCTGCAGCTCTTGCTCAAGATTTACAGAAGTGGAAGCCAGCTGTTCATAGCTTGACTTGGCTGAAAGCTGGCCAATAATGCTCCCTGGAGTAATGGGGTTGACATCAAAACCATGACTTTGTTTAAAGTCAGTGGAGGTGGGCTATCAGTCAGGTTGGAGACCTGTGAGGTGCCCCTTGTATGTCCTGTGTAGGCACCTCTGAGATCTCAGGCCCAGAGAATACTCTGGGCATCAGTTACAGCATGGAGCTTGGGCACATGACTTTTAGGGTCTGGGAACTGAATGGCCAGAGAGGCTGCTATCTTTCTAGCCCACCCTGTGGCCACTCTGCTCAAGCAGTGCTTGAGCATTGGTGTTGTCATCTGCTGGTAAGCACAGATGTGTTACATTGTGTGTGCTTCAGCAATCAGCACCTTGTTGACAATTAAAAATTTCTTATAGCTCACATCTGAAAGCAAAAGGGCCTCTCTAGGTAAATGGTGGCAGCTGCTGTTGTCTGTGGCTTCCTTTGGTCCTGAGGTCTCATTGTTGCAAAGATTACCCCAGGTATGGACTAAAATCTCACAAATCCCATATGGTCTGCATATGGTTAAATTTCTTTATCCTCCAGGAACCTCTAAAGTAGTTTCCCATGGCATGCTATCTATAGAATTAATTCAGTTTTAGTTTCATTCTAGTTTTAGTTCCTATTCCGTTCCTTCCTTTCAACCACCTTCCCCTTCCCTTTGCCTCCACTCATCCCCACCCCCAGCCCTGCTAGGGAGTTATGGACGCTGCAGTATAAGGAATAGAAAAGTCTGGGAAAGCTACACCAGGAAAACACAAATTCAGTGTGTCTGAAATTTACCTGAGATCTATTTTCAGTTTCCTCAGAAACTACATGTTTTTGCTTTTATCTAGAAGGCACTAAGAAGCATAACTAAACCATTTCTGTAAGATGCTCCTTTCACTGGCAATAGCTGTGGACCCTTATTCTGCACCAAACAAAGTCAGGACTTTGTCTTGGCACCATTTTAACAGTGCTGTTTGCAGAGGAGCAATTTGCTTTCCAAATCTGGACAATTGATGTATGAAAGGCAGCATCCTCTTGGCAAGGAGGAGCTCTCCTGTTCATGACCTCTTTGAGAGTGCTTGCTATGGGCCCACTGGTGCTTGTTATTAAACAAGCATATTTGAGCTTCTCCTTCCCCATCCTCTTCCTTTTCCCCATCCCATGTGGACCTATGCAGTTCTGTAATGTTTTGCCCTGGGAGTGACAAATGACCCACCTGGGTGTTTATGCCTCTCCTTTGTTCCCACAGTATGATCTTGTGTGTGGCAATGCCTGGATGCTGGATCTCTCACAGGCCATCCTCAATCTGGGGTTCCTGGTTGGAGCATTCATCTTGGGCTATGCTGCTGACAGGTACAGTATGAGCTCTGCTGTCCTTTGGTTTGTGGGGAGGTGAAACCACTTTCAGTTTCACCTGCAATAGGCATGTGTCAGCATTTTGCAGGTTTGATTCTCTTGGGATAAATATCCCCAAACTGAGTTAACCAGCTAATGTAATCTTTGCTTTGATTTGGGCTGGAAACTTTATGCAACTGTACTTACTGGTCCTATTAGGACCTTAAAATGCCATGAAATGAGCTTTTCTTGTGGTTTCTAAAGCTTTCTGTGCACATCTGGACCCAGGAAGGGCAGAAGGACACAGAAACTAATAGGAAGCATTCAGAGGAGCTTTCTGACTGATGTTTACTGAAGGATGTTTAATAGGCACCATTGATGAAGAAAGCTGCTACCTGGGGAAAGAAGGAAGGGGTTCAGTGTGGTAACTCTCTCCATTCACAGGCTGGACTCATGCCTACCTCTGAGGTCATAGCTCCTGCCAACCAGTCCTCAGCTCCGTGAGAGCTGGATGAAACCAAGGAAAAGTCCTTCTCAATCTCACCCATTCCATGATTCTGTGAAAAGGTGTGGGTGATATTCAGGCTTGAGTAGCTAACCTGCTCCAGAGTGGAGAGCTCCCACAAGCTCTGCCTTGCTCAGAAAATAAAGAAGGGAGCCTAGTTTGTGCTTTGTGCTGCTATTTAACAATAGTCAACCGTCCATTGGCTGAGAGCACCACTCATGGTTTCAATGACAGAGCATTTTTCTTCAGTTTGCAAATTACTTTTTCCCTGGTTTATTTTTTTTTAATCTGTTGTAATAATAATGACTTGGAGTATGATTTCTTCATGGGCAAACTTATCTGTAATGGCCTCTCAGATAAAAAAATTTGAATTAGCAAACAAAAGTAATTTCAAGGAAAACCTCATCTTTAAAAGGATTATAGTAATAAGGGAAAAAGCAAGGAAAAAAAGAGGCCATGGCACAGACTAATTTAAGACATCTCTGCTCAGTGTCTGGCCAGGCAATTGTGATACTAGCACAACAAAACTGTGAAAGATTAGCAATATTACAGCCAATTATTAAAATAAAACAGTATGTCTAGGAATGCTTGTGTAGTAAGTCTAATGAAACTACAGTACAGCTGTGAATGTTGTATATTGACAGAACTGGGGGAATGTTCTGCAGCCAGATCATTTCACTCTTGTCTCCTTGACAGCACTCAAAAAAATGGATCTGGTTGAAAGTTGCCTGGGTTTTGTCCTGCATTAATTCTTTTCATGAAACCCTTTGAACAAAATGAACAAACAAATGCTGTTGGAAATACTTTATGGTAATATAAAGGGCTACATAATTTTTCACAGTTTCTTCTTAACAACAACAACAATGGAGAAGAGATCTAGTTGTGATTTAAAGACACAATTCCATGAAACTACAGGAACATATATATATATATTTTAATTATGGCTTACCTTGGGCACATAATTATGTTTCTTGCTGGAAAGTGAAACTCCTGAGTACATTAGGCACATTTTGAAAAGATGTGATCTCAACCAAACCTAGAAAATCAACCAGAGTAGTTAAAGCAGAAATGACTTTCACAGAACCAGCTGTAATTATTATGAGAAGACTAATTTGTGGAAACAGAAATTCCGAGCAAAAATTGCTCTTATCAAAACCTGATCAGATCAAAGACCTGAACTGCAACATGTGGGGCATAGTTTAGGTACAAAAAGACACAGTTTTCTAAAACAAAATGGGGGCTGGTGAGGAAATCACAAGTTTTGAAATAGTGATGTAAAGACAGTGATTACCACAGGGAAAAGAGTTCCATATCCCAAGGGCCAATACTACAAAGTTTCAGAGAGCCACCTTTTGGAAAAAGGCTAGCCTCAGAAAGGCACTGTCAGATCCAGCATTAAAATGAAATGTTGGGGGAAAAAGAAAAATCTTTGTCTCTTTTCATGATTTCCACTTTCTTTTCCTTTTCCAACAGATATGGCAGAATCCGCATCTACCTGCTCTCCTGCCTTGGGGTTGGGATATGTGGTGTCATAGCGGCATTTTCACCAAATTTTACTGTATTTTTGATCTTCCGTTTTCTCCAAGGCATGTTTGGCAAGGGAACATGGATGACATGCTATGTGATTGGTGAGAGCTGTTACCTTCTTTTTTTTCTTGGTTAGGGAAAGTGAGGGATTTTTGGAGGACAAAGACTCTGGCTGCATCTGCTTGTCATAATATTTTTTTCCTTGGGAAAAAAGCACTGGCTCTGGAGTCAGCAGACAAAGAGTAACTCAAGTCCATCCTAGTTAATATATTTTTCTTCCAATTATTAAGAGGTGAGGGAATGGATTATTCATATGTAAAGGTTTTGTTATTACATAGAAGATCGCCAGGATGATAAAAATTTACAGAGCAAGCCCCAAACAAACCAGATACATAAACAGTGACATGGTTTATTTTGGCAGAGTCTGAATGTCTTTCACAGATGCTCAGAGGAGTTAGCTGCCTCTGCTCACTGGGAGGATGGCTTGGCTGGCTGCTTTAATTCTTTAGCTGGGAGACTTTGCTTATGTCAGGCTGGAAACCAGGGTCTATATTAGGATTATTATTTCCCTGAAAAGGGAGAAGAAAGGGAAGCTTTGTTATAAATAGCATCAAACCAGCAGGGATACAGAACCTTTGGTAGGTTATAATTTATCAGTCTATAGTCTAGAGCAATGAAGTTCCTTGCATAGCAAGCATCCTTTTGATAAAAAAAGGATACTGTTGTGGTATCTTAAATGACTGCCAGGTTCAGCAAGGCAGTCATGCAGCATGAAAAAGCCAGATATTGAGGAAGGCATCCTGCAAGAGCTGGGATGTCAGGTTTACTTAAAAATAAAACCAGCTATTAGGTAATCTATTGTTACAGACAAAAACGTAGTGATAACATCATTATATAGGGCAAAAGCTTTTATCATTGCTGTTGTCTATGAGGCCTGTCAAAAGTGTTTAAAATCCCTAGTGGAATTTAGATGAATGGGAGCAGAATTACAACCAGTCATAAACACAATGAGACCTGGGAGCACTGTGGTGATGTATGTGCAAACATACCAGTCTAGCCCTTTCAGCATCTAAAGCCCAGAAGAACCTTGTTTTTCTGGGCCAAGTTACACTGCTGAGCAGCTCCTGTCGAATATCCAGTGAAAGCACCAGAAGCTGCTTTTCCTCTTACTTCCATGCACATGGCTTAATTTTAAACTGAGATCTTATCTTGAAACTTTGGCAAGTGCTCTAACCAACAATATGTTTTATGACAGACCCATGGCTTCCTTAAAATGGCCAAGCTCTAACAGAAAGGAATGTTTTCCCATGCTCAGATTAGCCTGCCTGACTTTAGGGAAAGATTCAGAAATCCTGAGAACCTCAGGTACACCATATTGCTGTAGACCTAAGCAAGGTGCCTAACTCTTGGATAGAGTGATTCCTTCCAAACCCCTTCAGGGATCAACTCTTATCTCCTGGGATCATCCAGAGTATTTACCAACCTAACATCTTTTAAGACACATATACAGATCATGGGTTTGTTTGCACCAGGAGGGTGGTTGCTATTAATACATTCCCAAAGCTCTTGATGCATGCTCCAGGCTGCCCCAATAAACTCCCTTTGCTTTTACATACAATCCAGCTCCTTTGGGGGCAATGCTAATCAGCTATCTTTAGGCAACAGAGTTGCCCCTGGGCTATGCAGATGTGAGGGATAGTCAATGAAAATGGTCATGCTGTCATATCTCTGCATTGACAGCCAAAAAACCCCATTGTTACTTGTAAGTTTGTGCCTCCTTTAGCAAAATAAATACATAAATAAATTTTAAATAAAATGCTTTCTGTGTGTTGCAAACTAAGGTAAAACCCTCTGCTTTTACTCTGAAGGTATTGTAGTGGAATCAGTTTTGGAACAAACAGGAGACACTTTTTCATGCATTGCTCACCTCAGTTAAGGATGTCATGGCCATGGGATATTGCCTGAAAAATGTGCATAGATTTCAGAGCTATTAGACACATTCACAAAATAAAAAAATCCATTAAATGATTAAAAAAAAACCCCAAACAACAAAAGCTAGAACTCTGCTAATAAATAAACAAACCAGACTGGATCATACCTTACCCTGAGAGCAACCAGCACGATATGGTTAAACTCTCCTCCCCATGGACACCTTGTCCATATTACCTGCTGGGAACAGCCTCTGCCTGAAGGATCCCCTTGTCTGGGGTATGTGCCAAAACTGCACCAGGGAGAGTGCTAAGGATTTCCCACCAAGCATGGTCATCATGCAGTCTCAAGCCCCTGTTGTGGCCGTATGGGATGCAGTAGCAAGCGTGCAGTCAGAAACCCCTCTGGCTGAGGAAGGGTGGGTGAGTTAATGAGGAGGTGTCACTTGCATTTGCCCTGGGCAACCTCAGTGGCATCCTATACTGCTGAAGACAAGATGCTGGGCAGATACAGCATAGCCTTTCTTATATTTCACCTCTAATTTTTTTTTTTTTCCAAATTGAGTTTGTTTCTGTGTTACTTATTTTGGCTTTGTCTCTGCTCAGTGACGGAGATTGTTGGTTCCGATCAACGGATTGTTGGAATCGTGATTCAGATATTCTTTACCCTGGGAATTATAATTCTCCCTGGAATTGCATACTTGATTCCCACCTGGCAGGGGATCCAGCTGGCCATTTCACTGCCCAACTTCCTCTTCCTGCTCTACTATTGGTAATGTTGCAGTCATTGCTCCCGTCATTATTGCTATTGCTATTTGAGCACCTTGAGAGTCCTGCTGTGGTTCCAAGTCTTGGGAGTGGAAGATAGAGGTTAGGAAGAAGATAATTGTATATTGTTGACTTTTGACTTTTTAAGTTGTAACTCCTTTCTACTGAATCACAGATATCCATTACTTTAGTTTTTCTGCCCATAGTTTGCCTCTCTGATCAGCCACAACTGGCCCTTCACAGAACCCTCCTCTGTTTATAAGGTTAACTTGACCAAACTTTGTTTTTCCCATCAGTCATGAGACCCCACTTCAGCCTCCCATTATCTACTTAGTTAAAGTCTGACCTTGCCCTCAGGTCCCCTGAGCTGGGCAGTACAGCTGATGAGAAAGCAGAACTCTAAGTCATGGTGAATACCTGTCTCAGTGCAGCCATCCAGTGGGACAGAGCCAAAGAGACTAACCCATGGAGCCTCCTCCTGAACATTGCTTCCTTAAACGCTGCCTGCTGTGAACTTTAACATAGTGAATCATCTTAACCTGGGCTAGCAGAAATTGCAACACCCATCAGCGATATTGCTTTGTGTTCAGTTTATAAAAGAAGTATACATTTGTGTGTGTGTATCCTACAGTGATACAGCCAGAAGCTTCCTGTTCTGCCTGTGTTACGTGTTTCGTGTTGGCTTTCACTGCTGCTGTTCTACAGGAATCTTCTTTGCTTCTTGGTTATACTTTTGACAACCACTGTGCAGATACACAGTGTTAGATTTCTGATTTTCAGCTTTGCAGAGTGTTGATGTAGTATATTTTCTTCTTTCTTGCCCACTAGTATCCAATATTTTACAGAAGACTGATTGAAAAAGCAGACCTCAAAAGGGTTTTTTTGACTGAAAAAGACTGAAAAATCTGTGTTTTGCATTAACACAGGGTAAAAGATAAAAGGCTTTGGTTTACTTATGATGTTACAGAGTAAAAGCTTTACAACTTTTGTGTTCCTACAGGGTGGTTCCTGAATCTCCACGTTGGCTCCTGACACGCAAAAAGGGAGAGAAGGCATTAAAAATCATGCGCAACATTGCAAAACACAATGGCAAATTTCTCTCACCACATTACTCAGAGGTACAGTCATATGTTTGAGCTAGAGGTTTTCTTCTAAGCTTTCTTAAGCTTTGGAAGGTTCAGTGGTTTTAAAATGTGTTCTCTTTAAGGGATGGACAACACTCTTGAAGAGTCACACCAGAACAGTTTGTTGTCAGTCACACAGCTACTTCTTTAATTGGAAGATGGGAAAAGTGGACTGGCTGGAAATACATGGGCTGAAAAAAAAAAGTCTGTAAAGCAAGGAATCAGGTCTTTCTTTTGTAACACTCCTACTTTAAAAACTTGTGGGAAATATCAGAAACTAACTTGAGGGGCAATGGTATTTCATAGCAGTTGCCATTTTATCTGAACAGAACGAGTGGAGATAGCAGGATCCACTTATCTGGCTCCTTTTCTAGAAGTTCCTTTTCCAACTCTAAGAGAAAAGGAAATTAGATTTTAAGTATAATTTTGCTTGTATCCCAACAGGGAGAAAATACACTGCAAAGTTCACAACCAAGGAAGCTCTGTCTGAGGCCGCTATTCAAAAAGTAGAATGACATGTGTTAGAATTACAGTCCTTAGGCCAGTGGTCGTGACAGAACTTGAAAGGACTGATGCATTTCAAATAATGCTGTTGTGACATTGCAGCATTTGGCTTGCTCTGTGTTGGTAGTAAGTGTCTGGCTCTCAGACTATGATTACTGCAGCATCGGACTTATGGTTCAGTGAGAACAGAAGTGGTTAACTGGAGTGATCATTAAGGTCCCTTTCAACCCAAAACATTCTATGATTCCTGTGCTGGGGACCCCCGAGCTGGATGCAGCGCTCTAGGTGTGGTCTCACCAGGGCAGAGATGCAGAATCCCCTCCCTTGCCCTGCTGGCCACGCTGCTTTGGATGCTGCCCAGGATACAACTGGCTCTCTGAGATCCAGGTGCACATTCCTGGGTCATGTCCAGCCTCTCATCCACCAGAATCTCCAAGTCCTTCTGGGCAAGGCTGCTCTTGGTCTGTTCACTCCCAATTTGTGTTGATACCAGGGGTTGCCTGGAGCCAGGTGCAGCACCTTGTTAAACGTCTCGTTAAACCTCATGAGATTGGGAAAGGACATAGACCTGTTGGAGTGAGTCCAGAGGAGGGCTGTGAAATGATCAGGGGGCTGGAGCACCTCTCCTGTGAGAGAGCTGGGGTTATTCAGCCCAGAGAAGTGAAATTTTCAGGAAGACTTTAGAGCTGCCTTCCAGTACCTAAAGGGGTGTTACAAGAGAGCTGGAAAGGGACTTTTGTCAAGGGCATTAAGGAACAGAACAAGGGGGAATGGCTTCAAACTGAAAGAGGGCAGTTTTAGATTAAATATTATGAAGAAAATCTTCACTGTGAGAGTGATGAGGCACTGGAACAGATTTCCTAGAGAAGCTGTAAATGCCCCATGCTGGACAGCATTCAAGACCAGGCTGGGCAAGGCCTTGAGTAACCTGGCCTAGTATATAGTGTCCCTGCTCATGGCAAGGAGCTGGAACTAGATCAACTTTAGTGCCCCTTCCTACCCAACCATTTCTATGAATTGTGTTTTGCTGGGGCATATACACCAGGGTGATTCCCACATCCAGATCAGAATTATGCAGTTCCCCAAGTCATGTAGCAGGAAGTTTGTGCTGCTGCAGCTTCCTCTCCACATTCAGCCCTGCATTCCTACACCCACTTCCTCTCTAAACATCAGCATTTTCAAAGCATCATGTCAGAAAGATGTGTCTTTCCTTGCTATTTGTTTTAATTTTTTTTTTTTTTTCAAAAGTATCCATGCTCATGACCTTAAGCCACTCACAGCTGCAACAGATTAACCTCCACACATCCAGATTTGTGCTGGATCTGTTCCTGGGACCTTTTTAATATAGAATCTCTGTCATCCTTTGTGTTGTGCCCAGAGGAAAGAGAGCCTCTCCAGGAAGTGCATGAGTAATGGATCAAGGATATTTCTCACATTAACTGAGATCAGACTTTTCTTTTGTGGAGCAGCTCCAGAATTTCAGGCTAAGTGCTGCTGGTGTGGAGGCTCAGGGGGAAGAGAGAGGCATTATCCCTCAATGCACTTGAGCTCAGATTTTCCAGTATGTCTGTATCAATTTCATCAGCCAAGTCCCTTACACAGCTCTGGATGTTGCAGCTTTGGGTTTTTGTTGGCATGCAGAAACCACAGATGACCTTTATATGAAAAAGGATGAACATTTGCTGCTTTTGCTTTGTGAATTACGACACTGGTATAGGTCAGCCCCAATCGGAACACATCAAATTAATTGTAAATTATAAACTCTTTTTTTCCCAGTTGCTCATATTTGTCCTACCATGGAGAGTTTTTTCAAACTAATTTTCTAATTTTTGGTCTCTGTCCAAAACCAGAATGAACTGCAACCCTCTGAGTAGGAGCTGCTTCTTAAGGGAATTTTGGATCAAAACCTGTCCCTTTATCGACAGAATTTTTCCTACCCTATAGAACATATCTAGACATATGTCTTTTTTGCATACATTAACTTACATATGTAAATGTTATATACATCCATGTACATATAAACCTGTATAGCCCATGAAGAATTAAGCTTGTGTAGAACTATATACATAAAAATAATTGTGGGAAAACTGAGATGTAATTTTGCTGGAACATGAAAATATGAGGGAAGTTATAAAACTTCATCCAGGGTTTTCAATTAGTGTATCTTTAGAAACATGGGTCCTGTCACTGAATTCCTGACTGCGCTGGTGTGAATAGCAAAGCTCTCCTTGAATTCAAAGAACAAAAAGAGAATTTTTTTCCCCCTGCAAAAAGGTTGACTCTCCATAATGCTTTTTTCCTTCATCTATAAAAAAGTGCTCAGTCATGCTTGGGGTTATTTTGACTTTATTAAGACATAAAAATACAAGTGGCAGTTGTGCTGAATTTATCTTTAGTCCTCTTGAAATCTAAAACCATATTTGCACAAAGTCACAACTGATGGCTGGCAGCCTGTTCTTACAAACAACAGACATGGCAGCTTTATAACCATATTATGAGAGAGTCCAAGAGCAGTGCAGAAACCCAGCAACTTCAGCCTGCTTCACTAAGGATTCTGGCATGCAGCACAAGTGGCAGTGCTTTGAAGAAAACTTTTGGCTCTGGTTACAGAAGAAAAGTGAGAGGGAGTAGAAAGGAAGTTCAAACCAATGTGGGGTTTCTCTGTCTTACTTACAAAACTTTTTGTCAGTCAGTTATGAAAAAGTCATGTGTAAATACATCCAGCCAAATCTCACCGAAAAGCAGCTGTGCTACCTTATGATAGAATAAAACAAATAAAGGGTGAAAGCTTTGGGCTCAGCCCTGTCTGAGATGATGAGGCCCCCTCAGGCAATGCCTTTGGCTTTACCTGTGTTCTCATCATGGAGCTGCATGTTACCTCGAGCTTCTCTGACTTTTCACTCCTGTCTCCCTTCTGACCTGGGCTTCTGCACCCATGTGAGCAGCAGGTGCTGTGGCAATAGAGAGAAGTTTACTACTCTCTTTGCCCTCTTAAGCCTCCTCTCAGGAGGGGTCAATGATGGACAGTCAAAGCAGCAAGGCTGCCTAAAATCCTTTTAAAAATGGCACAGCTGGTTTAACCCCACAGCTGCTTTTAGAGCTGATAGCAATTCCAGCTGTGGCTGCCAGTTCTTCAGCAGTGTCATGGTTGGTCCCTGCCTAAAACTGCCTCTGCCTTATCTTCCTTGTGCCTTCCTCACTTGCCACATGACAATATGAATAAAGGGTTGCCACCTGGCTTGGACAGCATGGTTAAAAACTGCTGGCCAGAGTTAAAAACAGCCTAGATCACTGTAACTAATCCCTTTTTGGCCCTGCTAGTGTTCTGCCTTTGTAGTATCTACAGCAATGAACTCCAAAGGTTAAACACAGGACTGTGTGAAATCCTGCTCTTTTCTGTTAGTGCTAAACCTTCTAACCAGTAATTTCATTGAGTGTCTCATTGTGATTGTATTGAAGGCAGCTGAGAACAGATTTATTATACTTTGTAGGCAGTATGAGGACCATTAATTCATACTTAGCAGGTTACTTTTTTCAGGGTAAAAGCCATATTCAGCACATTGAATGTGTATTTTAGGACCCTCTGAATCTCACTCGTTGAATATCTTGTAGCACCCAAGCACTGTCAGAGATCTGCTCTTTCTCTCAGTCCCCTTTTCTTCCTGCTGCCCAGCTGTGCCATCAGTGATGTTCCCAAGCCCATTGCTTGCTGCTCAGCCCCTCTCTCCCTGCTTCCCTCAGCCCATTGCTTTGCCCTGTCTCCTCCTCTCTGCCACCCCTGGCAGAAGGCAATTCTGTGCCCAGTGGCCCTGATGTGACAATGACTGCTTATTACCTTCTAAGAAAATCCAGCTCAACAAGGAGGAAATAATTTTTCCATTCTCAAGTTAAGATTGGGAATTTTTTAATTGATTTTTGCACAATCATCATTAAGGAAAGCTCACAGCCATATCCAGTTATTAGCTGTTCCAACACCTGTGCACTGCTCTGGAGTGCTATGAGCAGCAAACTGGCTTGTCAGCACCTTTGCTTGCTGGAGTGGAATACTGCTGATCACTGTATTTACACAGAAACTCCGTCCCAGTGCCTGCCTGACTCCTGACAGCTGCTCACTTGTCCCCTCAGATCACTATTAGCAATGAGGAGGTGAGCAACCCCTCCTTTCTCGACCTGGTGAGGACTCCCCAGATGAGGAGGAACACACTCATCCTGATGTATGCCTGGTGAGTCCCCTGGGTGGTGGGTTTTGAGGAGAGATTCCCTTGTAACCTTTAGGGTCTCTCCAGCTGCTTGCAGTCGTTTGTTTGCCTCTCAACACCTTTTTCCCTTTGCTGTTTAGGTTCACAAGTGCCCTTATCTACCAAGGGCTTGTCATGCGCCTGGGAATTATCGGGGGAAACCTCTACCTGGACTTCTTCATCTCAGGAGCTGTGGAGCTGCCTGCTGCTTTCCTGATTATAGTGACCATTGACCGCATTGGCCGGCGCCTGCCCTTCGCCGTGAGCAACATCGCGACGAGCGTCGCGTGTCTCATCACTGCCTTCCTGCCAGAAGGTAATTCCCTTCCCTGTGTCAGCCTCCTCAGGTCACTGGCTTCTCTCTGACACCCCCTGAGCAAGGATAGTGAGGAGCACAGAACTGCAGATAAAATAAAAGCATCTGGTGATACAAGTAGCACACCTTATCTGCATATAGATGGCCCTGGGGCATGGAATAGCCATATCTTTGATGGGTTATGAACAACAGCTGGGCGTAATCTCAGAGAAAAGGTATATAAAGGCACTGTACTCTCTCCAAAGGCAAATGCAAGGAAAGAATATACAAACATAATGGGAAAATACATTCCCTGACATGGAACACACTTAGTGAGGTAAGAAATCAGTGATTTTGGTGAGTCATCTTGGTAGTCTTTTCCTTTACAAATAAAACAATGCAAACCACAACACAATGTAGGGGCTGTGGTAGGCATCACAGAGATTGTTGCCTTGCCCTCACTCTCCCAGGGGTTTGGACAATGCTAAGAGGCTGGGAGAAAGATACGGCTTTTGATAAAACCATTCTTACCTGGTTTCAAGGACAGCTAAAAGGTCTGATATTGCACAAAGGCTTCCCAGCACTTCTTTCTTTAAATTGTTTCCCTACCGTGGTTTGGTGGGTTTTTTTTTTGGTGTTTTTTTTTGTTTTGTTGGGGTTTTTTTAGTCCCTAGGGAGGCATTTGGAGGTGCTTTGAATTGTGTATAACCATAGGATTATGCCTTGCCTTACTGTAGCTAGGGACCAGCAGCTCAATAAACATGAGAAAGGCTTATTCCTCCCCAGAACTATTCCTATCAAAGTGAGGGACAGTCCTGGCCATACTAAGAGGTTTCAGTTTCTCAAGGTATATCATAGGGCTGCCAACAGCCTCCTCTGAGTAGGAGAGGACAGCCTTGGGATTAAGATACTTGCACATTGGACACTAAAGGTCCAAGTCCTGCTTTGAAGAAGTCTGTTTATACAGATGGAAAAATCTGCAGCTCCCAGCTATGAGCCCCACCACACTGTTGCTCACATAGTTCAAGTCCTCTGGCAGACAGAGGATCCACATGGACGTCACCATCACCTTGGGAGTCTGATGGACTGAGGGGGTGCCATGGAGATGATGTGGATTTGTTTTGCTCTTTCAAGCCATTGTTTTTCTTATATGTTTTTGAAAACAGAACTCTTCAGGGCAAAAGCAGTGTCTTGCAACATGGGATGAAGTTTGATGGTGGTTTGTTTGGTTGTTTTGGAAGGGAAATAAACCCAAGTGTCTCATTTTTGGTTCAGAGAAAACTGAAATGTTTTCTTGTTCTTCCACTGAAGGTTTGAAAAAACACAATCACTGCCAGAGCCCTCTCCAGTGGCAGAGCTCCCCTTTGTGCCAAGTTCAGGCTTGTTTTTTCACTTGCCTCTCTGTCTGCTTAGTCGTGGTTAGACCATGCAGGACACTGTCCTCTCCCAAGAGTGTGACTGTGCTTGTCACATTGGTTGTGATGCACTTCCAGAGAGAACCAGCTCTCCAGAGAGGGTTGCTCACAGTGAGAGGGGCAGCTCTGTCCTGCCATGTGTAGGTGACCACCACACCCCTGCTGATGCACAAGGTCTTCCCACGGGTGTATCCAGGGCAGTGGCTGCTCACCAGAGCTAGAGTGGACCTGGGAGAGCTGGGCAGAGCCAGCGGGGCAGTGTCAGGTACAGCCCGTGCCAGTCGTGCCAGGTATGATGGAAAGGGAGGGGAGGATGATGAGGAGCACAATTAGGAGTGTGTCTAATGTGCAGTGACTAGAAAAATTACAAAGGGCAGGTGGACTGCGCTAGGGAAAATTATTTTACTGCAGCCTTCCTGGAGGTTTTTAAGAGATGTGTGGATATGGCACTTAGGGGCAGGGTTGGTTTAGTGCTTGGATTCAATGGTCTTAAAAGCCTTTTCCCACCTAAATGATTCTATGATTCCATGCAGCTTTAGAGGTACCTTCCTTCTGGTCAGAAAGCTTTGGGAGGTGACTCAACAGTGTTTCTTACAGCATAACATGCCTATATAAAAAAATACCCCTTTCTGGAGCACAGTTTGGGTAAGATCATGGAAGCTTATGATGATTATTCTCCCACCCATGCTCTTATGCCCCACCAGCATTTTGAATCAATCAACTCCAGTGATTTCTAATTCTCCAAAGCAGCCTCACATGTTGTTATGTGCAATAATTGTCAGTATAGATTGATACCTACAGCAGTGGCCTTTCAGTGTGACTTGCAGTGTTCCTGTGGTATAATTTCTGCTGACAGGGCCTGGGGCTCTCAGAAATGCTCTGCTGGTGTGGCAGAGCACACTTCACACAGAAGTGTTTCTTTTTGTATGAACAGATGTCCCATGGCTCAAAACGACAGTTGCCACGCTGGGAAGACTGAGCATCACAATAGCTTTTGAAGTTGTCTATCTAGTGAACAGTGAATTGTACCCTACGACACTGAGGTATGTCAAAAACTCCCAGGAATCTTTTAGTTTTTCCCTGTGCCTTTCCCCATTTCCTATTTCACTGTCCTTTAGTTAAACTTGGTTTTCTCCAGAGTTTCTCAGCTGAATAACCACTGCTTAATGTTGATGGAATATACTGAAGAGATAATTTTGAAGCTAAGTCTACATTCTACTCCTTAAACTGCTGGTTATTCTGTTTGGTAACATCTCTCTAATATCTGTTACTTTTTGTCTTTTGCAGAAACTTTGGTGTTTCCCTGTGTTCAAGTCTGTGTGATCTTGGTGGGATCATAGCCCCATTCCTGCTTTTCCGATTAGCAGCCATTTGGTTGGAGCTACCTCTAATTATTTTCAGTAAGATTTAATTTACAATATACTTTTGGTTTAAATATCCTTCTCCTAACACAGCTTTTCTTTTCAAAAAAGTAGTTTGTAGCCTTATCTTCCCCTCAGACCAGCATTTCTCCACCTTTATGCCTAGAGCAAGAGGCTGAATGGGTGAAATGTGATTTCTCTGCATTATGTGGAAGAGCTCAGATCTGCTTAGGTAACTCTGCTGAAGGAGCAGAAAAGAAACTATGTGAAGTCCTGTAAGACTGAGAAGCCTTGCAGCTAGGTTCTGTAATTGCATGGGAGTCTGTAGCTAAACCAGACTTCTAGGAGGTAGAAGTTACTGGAAAAAATCCAAATGAAAAGGATAGAATAAGAAAGAAAATTCGCACCAATCACAGCTTCAACTGAAAACAAAATTGGGAAGACAAAACACATTTTAAAAGATTACCATTATTTCAAGACTTAGTAAGTATTGAAAGACTTAGAAATACAGTGTTCACATTATCTAATTATTAAATTCTGCTGCTTTTGAGGGACATATGAATTCCCTCTCTCTTAAGTAAACAGCTATAAAATCAGAGAGGATCAGAGTGAACTGTGCAACAGTCAGGGAACATTTGATTTTTTGCTGCAGCTGTTCTATTTTTGACTTAATACATTATGTAAATTATATCTATTCAGGAATATCCATTCTTAATTCAGATTGTATCTGAATTCTGTTCCCCAAGGAGGAGTTTTTATTCTGAATCACATAATTTACTTTGGCCATGGATAAAGGAAGAGAGTATTTCAGGAAAATCTCAGTGGTTTCAGGAAACACAGATGCATCTACACGACAGATGTAGGATTTGAGAGAAGGCAGATTTGTTCTACATGAGGAATATCACCCTGGTTCCCGTGCTGCTTTTGTACATTTGCCTGTGTGCACTTATCTCAGGTTCTTGACTTCTAAGTTCTCCCTTTGGGGAGATCAGGCTGCAAATGAGCTCCTAGCCCTCAAGTGATTTTGTAATAGGCTAAATTAATGTAACACAGAGGTATTTGATTAGAGTAGGTTAATCAGAACTAGCTGATGCACTTAAAACACCTCACTTCAAACTCAATCTGAATAAACTTTTCTCAGTGGATAAATACTGAAAATAAAAAAAGTAACATTGTTCCGCTTGCTTTTGTATTTCTTCAATGTCCATTGTAGGTATTCTTGCAGCTGTCTGTGGCCTCCTAGTGTTGCTTTTACCAGAGACAAAGGGAATCTCATTACCAGAGACACTGGAGGATGTGGAGCAGCTTCCAAAGTAGGACATATATTTTCTTACTTATACTTGGGTGAGGTTTCCTGAGGATGTTCTCCTCCAACTTCACCAACTGTCACAAAGTATTGACATTTTCCAGTGTCACCGTAAATTCCCTAGTTACGTTGATGCTATGAGCAGGTGGTATTTTCCTCAGGTTTCTACTTGAACTTTGCAATATCACTAAGGAAGGCTATTAAAAAATGTATGGTGATAAAATCTGTATTTTTCTCATAGAGACACAAAGTTGTCCTCTGCATCTCTGGAAGCACAAAGCAATAGTGCACAAGAGAGGTGCTGCAAAGCATAGCCTGCAACTCTCTGCCCGAGAAAACCAGCCATTACCTCAGTCAAAGCATCCTGTGAAGAAGGGCTCCTTATTATGGATGCAATCCCACGATTTGTGAAGAAGTCATTTAAAAGTCATATTTGAGATGGATTTATAGCTGAAGAGTTGTAGGCAGAGCTTTCCCATTCCTGGCACACAGCAAGCCAGACTCTTCACTGCCCTGCAGATAAGTGGGAAATATTTCCACCTTGGCTAAATAATTTGAGGATCTAGTGCTATTCATTAATGTTTTAAGGAGAGGCCTTGGATATTACATTAACAACTTTTGCCTGATTCAATGTACAAACTCAAGAAAGAGGAAATTTTCTACCCAAAAAAAGTTTCAGTATTGCGCCACAGACTACAACCTGAAATACACATTTTCCTGTTTTTTCACACTTATGCTTCTCTCCCTTTCTGTTTCAACAGTCATTTTGGAAAATGTGGCAAGAAACGGAAACACCGGGACACCAACTCTTACATTTGACTTTTGAAGGACAGCACTGAGCTAAGAGCTTTGTTCCCATACTGGGAATTTGTTCTGCACCTGCCACCACTTCAAAATTTGCTGCAGAATATGGATTAAACTTCATATTCTCCTTCTAAGCACAAGGACATTTAATACAAGTAGTGTATTTTTCTATGAATGTGGAATAAATACTTCTTTTTCTGAGTGTGCAGTTTGCAAGAAGGGACTGTAGTTCTTCATAGAGAGCAGAACTGCTTTAAAAATATGGAATGTCCAGCTTAGTGACCTTGTATTTATTTCTGTATCATTTTGAGACATTTGTTTATTGTTGTGTTAGTATTTACATTTGTGTGGGAAGGATTTAAATGGTAGTGCTTGTTTAAGATTTAGATGACCTTGAGGAGGAGAAGATGACTATTTTAACTTGTCCTCCTTTGCCAGAAGGTCCAGAAGAATCTGGACCAATAGAAGTTATGATGGCTAAAGAAGGAGGGTACTGATCAGGGTGACTCTTTCCCTGGTTGAGAGGGATGGAAATCAGCTGTGTACATCAGGAGAACGAACCTCTCTCTGGTCTGATTGTCATCCACAGGGACCCTTTTCAACAAAAGCCTTGCTTCCTTTCTTGTTCATGGGCTTTCTGAAATGTGGAAGCAGTCATCATCACCTTTCCAGAGCTTTATGTAGGTGTCACACCCTGCACAGGGCATTAGCTCTGCAGGATGGATTATCCTGCTGCCCATTAGTGCCTTTCCCCAGACACAGCTGGGGTTCATGTGACACCCCTCATATCTCCAAGGGAAGGGCTTCTTGCCTGTTCTCCTCTGTTGAATGCTTTTTCAATCACCTCTTTCAAGAGCATGCTGATTTTTTCCTTTGCAAGTCATGCCCTCTGCCCATCCCTACAAACCGAATTCCTTCACCCTCGCCACTGCCAAGATGACCTGCAATTTCTATCTTCTGTTCATTATCACTATTTGTCATCTTTCTGTCTTGGGGATAATTTTTTGGGTTGTTGACAGAGATGTCAAGCTGTCTTGGGCAGGGATGAGCCAGGAGCTTTGGTTATGGAGGGAAGTAAGTGTTAATTGGTCCTTTGAAGCTGACATGTAACAGAATAACTCTCTGGCTCTGCAAGCAGATTCCAGGGACAAACTGCCTATCCTTTCCCCTGTACGACATTTGTCAAGAATTGTGTTCTGGCCACTGACTGGTGAACAATACACTCCTTGCAGGGAAGGACTTGAAAAGATGTGGCATTCAAAAGGTATTCTGTTACCAACAGAGAAATAAATAAAAGAAAGTCAGTGAGATGTTGTAAAGGACCTTACAAGCTCACAAACCCCCATGTTTGGCACAAGAAAATATAGGACTGAGTTTGGAAGGTACATACCACAAATCAGTAGCACTGTAGTACAGTCAGTGAAAATGAATGACCACTGCTCCAGTCTTACCATCCTATGGTGAGGAATATACTGTGCTTTTGAACATTTTCCAACTCTCCCTGCCTTTTCCCAGCAACTGCCCTTATCAGCAGCCCTTCTGGCAGAAAACAGGACCTTTAATAATAATCCCAGCCTAATATTTGCACACTTTAGGCAGTTAGTGATAAAGGCCTGTCTTTCAAAGCTGTTTCTAACTTACTCTGAGGCATAGTAAAGGTCAAAGGTATGCTTAGGAAAAGTCAGTAATGACTTAGAGATATGAAATTAAATTAACATCTCACAATACATACAATTAATCTATAAGACACCACACAAAACTGGAGCCACTGCTACAAGGAGAAAACATCTCCCAGAACAATGCAATCTGTAGGCAACTAAAGACAGCCCAAGGCTGGCTGGCAGAAACCAGCCCTGAACTGGAAGGCTCTGGGCTTGCACTGGCTGGATGCGGTGTTTCAGTGGAGGGTGGAAAGTGCAGGCCCCCAGCCACAAAACTCAGCCCAGCCAGCCCCTACTGAAGGCACCAGAGTAAGTGAACAAATGTGATGCTGGATGAGCTAAACCACCCTCTTTCATTTAGTGTTTCTTCTTTGTGATTTTTTTAAAATTGGTGTCTTAAACACTTTAGCAGCTTGAGAAAGACTGTAGAGATCTTTTAAAGCTACGATTTTCCAAATAAATGTGAATAATATTTGACATCTTCTTCAGTTTGTGGATAACTAAAATGCATTGAGAAATGAGAGATGCAAAGATGTGAGAGATGTTCCCTCCTTTCAGATTAGGCTTTGTTTTGCCTAGCATTATGTGGTGCTCAAAAGATTATGTAAGTGATAAAGGGAAAATGGCTTGGGGCAGTGTCAGATGTTTGAATATGTCTATTTCTTAAAAAATTGTTTTTATAAAGGACAGCAGAAAAGAGCCTATGCGTATGTTTTGACTTCTAATCTAGTAGTGCTTAGCAACTTCAGGTGGAGTTTGTGTTTGGTAATTGCTCCTATGCTCACTCTTATCCCTAACAGGGATTTTGTAAGCAGAAAAATCCTTCCATCTCCGTGAGACTTCGTGTTACCTCCTGAAATTGCAGTGGGTATGTAACGTGGTGTATGACCAGCAGTTTGGTAATGCTGGGGTTGCACTCTTGTGGGTGAGAGAGGACAGATGAGGTGGTGGTACCAGACAAAGAGCTTCAGCAAGGGAGAACCCCAAGCAAAACTAGCTGCATGGAGGTGGATGCAGGTGGACATGCAGGCAAGCTGTTTGTTTTTTAAAAAAAGTTATTCTAAATTCATATGTGCCTCTAACAGCTTAATATTTACAGGAAAGTCTTACAAGCTTCTCAGGAGGCACATCAGTGTTCTCCTAAGACGCAGGTGTTGACACAAAAATAGCTGTTGTGACCCAATTCACTCAGTGAGAGGCACATTTTCAATGAGGGCCTGAACTCTGCCAGCTCTGAATGTCCTGCATGTGTATCCTCCAGAGGTGCAGTGAGAGATGAGGTTCACAAGAGACAAAGGGTCATTGTACCATCACCCAAGGCACATGAACAATGTGACCTCAGAAACCCAGATGTGTTTTTCCTGTTGGCAAAGAGGTTTCTTGGCCCAACAAACAGATGAAAGTGTTATTCAGGGTCAAATGTGCCACTGCCACCACACGTGCTGGGTTACTTTATCCAGTCTGTGCAAACAGTTACCACAAAGAGTGGCAATTTTTATTGCCACTGACAGTCTTGTAGAAGGAAAAGATCACAATTGGCACTGTTTGAAGGGTTATGAGGTGGGACTTTTGTGGCCACTCAGGCATATCCAAGCATTTCTAGCCAGTTTGGCAAGGAGAGCAGGGCCAATGGCTTCTCTGTCTACAAGCCAGGTATTAACCATGCCTACAAGAGTTCACTTCTGGAGAGCTTAACAAATCAAAGTCCAAGCTGCAACACAGAATTTCTAATGACAGGGAACACTGTACAAAACTCTTGGCTGGCTTGATGATCAAAGTGGATATATATGGAAAATATGCAGGAGGGTATTTTTGCTCAGTGAATCCCTCTGACCTGACAGGTGGGTGGTGTGTGCTCTACCAGAGCTGCTCCTGCTCAGGAAGGCAACGCTCTGAGATGGTTTCATCTCCCAGAACCAGACTCCAGATGTGGAAGCTTCAGAAATCACCCTGCACCCTAAGTATGCTTAATAGTTCTCATCTCCCTCTAGGACAATGGGAGAAAAAACCAAACCAAAACTCCTAGGATGTTTGGATAACACATCCCTTCTGTATGCACAAGCATACAAATGAATAAAGACAATTTTAAAATTATGTGCAGCTTGGCTTGTCTGGGAGTGAGGAAAATGGACAAGACAAATCCCTCCCCAGGAAGCAGCTGTGTTACTTGGAATAGACTCAGCACACCCTGGGGATGCCAGAGGGACCCCATGCAGAGCTGAGGGTCTCCAGACACCTGTGGGGAGCTCCCTGGTTTATATGCCAGAGAGACAGGATGCAAGCGGGAGTTCATGGTCAGCAATTGTTTCACTTCGGCAAGCAGGAGTCAAGCTTTCCCTGAGAAGCATTTTGAAAGGGTTAAACTTACACTCCCTATAACCACATGTGTACATAAACTTTCAGAGGAGAAAAATGTACATCTAACAATTATGTAGTCAGATAATGTTATACAAAGAAATAAATGGGTATTATCGACAACACAATTTTATAATATGTAGATGCATTGTCATTATTTGTGGTAACTATTGATAGCTATTTTCTTTTCTTTACTAGGGACTAACTTCAGGGTGAGGCTGTTTTTTATTCACTGTTTTATATCTTTGATGCAACACTTATATTTTTGCTGACAGATGTATTTCCATGGTGATAAAAAAATAAAAAAAACACAAACCAAAAGTGTTTTTTCCCCCATCCCATGTATTTAATGCTATCAAATAAATCTAATAAAACATCACAGGCATATAAGACATGTACTGTGAGATTCTTCTTTGGTTTGTAGCATCAAATTGGTAATAGGTTCAGACAACTCACAGAAAATAAAAAGTATTCCCATTTCTTCATATGTTAGAAGCATACGAACATCTTGAAAATGATGACCTTAAAAGAAAATGTCATTATAGAGCTAATAAAAAAACTAAAATGGAGGTGTCCACTTACAGTTAAGGTTGGGATTTTCCACATATATTTCAGAGGTGAGTAAGTCTATTGTCAGACATAGCAAATAAAACAAAGAACATATAGAAAGAGGGTAACAGACTGGGATTCTTGGCAATGACTATTAATTTACAGCAATTTAAAATGGATGATCATATTTATTTTGCTTTCTTATGAATGATTGTAGCTTTAATATTGCACTTGGAATCTTGTATTTCTGATGTGCATGCTGCTTTCCAGGAGAGGGCAGTCCATACCCAAGATCAGTTGCTTTCCATCACACTTTTAATCCAAGGAATATAGTTGGAGACTCGAACATAAACACCAGGTTTCATGGGTTGGGCACAGCCAAGGCCCCAAGAGGTGACTCCATGTTGGACAAATTTATCTTGGTCCAGGCAGACTAGAGGTCCTCCACTGTCCCCCTAAACAGCAAAAGAACAGGATGATTCCTTCTTGGAGAGACGCATCTGGCCTTCCCACAAAAGGCACAGAAATGGAAGCACCTTCTACACGTGAAGGAGTAGTTATAAGGAAACACTGGAATTCTAGCAAGGCAAGAGTTTTCTATGCATATTGTTGAACACTTTTGTAAAGTCCTCTTCATGTCACCCAGGCATTACATTTGTTTTTGAAGTAAGGGGATTTATTGAGAAAGAATCTGATTGGCCTTGTTAACTTAAACTGTGCTTCCTCCCTCAGTCTCTTTTCTGAGGTCTTCATGGGTTCCTGTTGTTACTAGGTGATACAGTGGCACTGATACTTGGAAATTCATGGTTGCTTTGGCACTTGTTTTGCCTGCATTACCTTCCTTACTGCTAACTGAGATGCTGTTAACTGAGCTAGCCTGGACATTGGAGGTAATCTGGTTGAGGCAAGTAAAGGGGCCTGGGGAAAGAAAACCAGACCTTTTGTCATTCCAAATTGGTTTCTGTACTACTGACTTGTGCAGCTGCATGTTATCATATGCTCTGGAGCTCAGGCTCATCTGAAAAATTGCCCCCCTTCCCAGCAGCAGCCCAGGGAGGAAGGAAAGAGTAGAATACATGGGCATTTTTTCAGCTCAGATACTGTGTGGTGTGGTAACCTCCCGAAGATAATTCTGGGCCTCCATAGCCCAAAAAGCAATGCCCTATTTGATTTGAATGTGCTTACAATTGACTCTGATGCTCACAGACTTTCTTACCTGGCAGGTATCTGTGCCACCATGAATATTCCCAGCACAGAGCTCGTGCTTTTTAACTCTACCATTCAAAAATTCAGGGCGGTTGCATATTTTATTCTCAATTACAGGAAACCCAGTTTCCTTTAAGTAGCCATCACCAGAAGTACCTTTGCAAGTAAAAATGAAACCAAAAAACAATGAATGACAAAGGCAATTATCATATTCACAAAACACAAATATCAGGATATGGATAATCAGTTAAATCAGCATAGTGTGCACTGTGCATACACTTTCCAGGCACAATATGAAGACATAGCAAAATCAGTAAGCATTATCAGTATTATGGTAGTTATCACCCTCAACCACCCACCATTGACCTTCCTGTTCTCACAGTACATCCATGTGTATCCAGTACCCACAGATACTGGTGGGAGTCATTACCAAACCATTTTATTTCTCTGTATCTGAGTTTTCTGTGGAAGAAATTTGGTAGGAAGCAAACAGTTGAAAATGGCATGATGGGCAAGGAGGCAGAGAAGGTACCAATGCACTTCTCAATGAAGATAGACTGGGAGGCTTTAAAAATAAAGGTTTTATTTGTGTGAGAGGCAAACCAGCCTGGTTGGAAGGAAGAATCACTCAAGAGAATGAGCAAACTCACACTTATGTGATTAAGAAATAATCAAATCTAGAAAAACAAGTATATACCAATCTGCAAACACGAAGCTTCTAAATGTGTTAATGCTGTCTCACCTCTTGTATCCCCCCAGCCCGTCACATAGCACTCTTCTCTTCCTCCTAACACAGAGTTTTCTTTTGGTAAACAAACTGGGATTACATGATTATTAATGACTGCTGGTCTGAAATGAACAAAGAGGAGCAATCATTAGCACAATTATACATGATACTACCTTCAGGTTTCTAAAAGGATTTTGATATATATTTAGCCTTTTATAATTTAATTCCTTAGTTTCAGTTAAGGTTTATTTCTGACATGTAAAATTGCTTTTTAGGCCCTAAAACCACAGAAAGAGATACACAAAAGAGAAAAGTCTGAAACGGAGAATGACAAAAAAAGAACCAACATTAATCCAGGAGAATGCTTTGACTTAGGCTAATGCATAGCAAACAGAACCTAATTACCAAACTATTACAAAGGGTATGATTTAGTGGCATTTAACACCCAGGTGTTAGCTTGCTCCTTCTGCATCCAGTCTGATTTTAAATCTCTTTCTTTTGGGACACTTAGCACACAGCAGTACCTAAGTCCATCTGACTTGCCTTTGGGTGCTGCTAAAGGGCATTTAGAAGACCACCAGTTTAAGCTGGCCCTGCATCTGCTTTGGACATGCACTGCAGCCACAGTAATGAAAGCCTAAGCACCACACATTCACATCAGCTTGCAGCTGCATGGACAAATTCCTTTTGATTGCACAGTTCCACAGAGAGTGAATGAAAACAGATGCAAGAAGGGCCATACCGGGCATTACATCAAACTCTTTGCCTGCTCACTGGCCAGCCCTGCTGGAAGAGAAAATGTCCCCACCACAGCATGGAAACAGCATACATCATCATGCTAATATTGCAGGCTTCAATCATCATTACCTTATCAAGGTACAAGCACGTAGAAACACAGACTGAAAGCATCCTCTAGGTATTACCTCCTGCTATTCTGCTGCCACTGCCTCACCTGCCAGCAGTTGACACCCAGTGCATTTCTAGCCTGGCTAACTGTCCCTAGCCCTAATCCCCTCTGAAGGGCAGCGTTTCCCTTTCTGAAACCCTGGAGCTTCTGCAGAAAGGGAAGAAAGAGTGGTCTCAAATGACTAATTGAACACAGAGTGTGCAGAAACACTCATTTCTACAACACCAGCAACCACTTCTTAGTCATCTTGTCCCATTAGAACAAAGGAGTGCTTCAGGTAAAAAGGTACCTGCTCAGTTTGAGCAGAGCAATGTCTGCTCTGCGTGGCTCCTTGAACAACTTCTCTACTTCACGTATTTGTACTGATGGCTCTGTTGCTACTTCTTTGTGTAATCCAAGGTACACTCTATATGCAGCTGGTCGTGAGGACCTATTAGAAATGATTGAACATGGTGAGCTGATGAATACACAACCAGAACAGAGACCATTTACAATGTTATTGAGCATCTTGCTCTATCAAAGCCAGATAGCCAGCTTTGGAGTGAATTTAATCCCTTATAATGGTACATGAAACCAACTTGGCAGAAATTATCACTGTCATTCTGTTTAATAGTCAAAATTCAGCTTTAATGAATGACATATAGTCAATAGGCTCAATTCTCAACTGCTTGCAAGCTGTTTGCAACCAGCTTGGGTTGGCTATTGGGTCACTTGTTTCTCCTGTTATTTTCTATCTCATGTAAGAAGTTGCTGATGCAAACTATAACAGGTACTTACTTTTCTAAGCAGTGAGCAGCAGTAAGAACCCATTGAGGATCTATCAGAGTTCCCCCACAGAAATGCATGCCATAACTGTAAAAAAGCAAAAAGTCATGAGAAGGGCAGTGGTTTAAGATGGGGAAGTTAATCCTACTGTAATTTATCAGGTAATATTTCTAACATGTGTGCCTTTACAAACTAAAGACGTTATTCCACAATTTCATTAAGAAATGTTTTGCTTTCCTTGAATAATGTTTCTTACTGTGACAGTAGTATTCTGTGGGCATTTTTAGGAGGCCTTGTATGAAAACACCAAGATCTTCACTCTTAGTCAATGTTTCTATTACTGGAAAACCCTGTGTGCAGTGAGGTTCACCATTTTAGAAATTTTGACTTTTTCTAGCTCTAATCATAGTCATATAGCTCTGCAACTGGCCTTGATTCCCAGTTTTAATAGTAATTTTGCCAGTAGGATCAAATACTTACATGGAAGGACTGATCAAAAGGTGTACTAGCCATACTGTTGCTTTTATTAACTGGAAATTGATTCTATTGTAGAATATAGTGACAGATCTAAAGTCATTCTGCCTTCTACCAAAAATATTTTTGAAATTAACAATTAACAATTGATCATCTCACAATTTGTCACAAAACAGAGCGCTCTTGTTTGTCCAAACAACCTTCTGTAAGAATAGCAAACACAATGTTTAGCCTTGAGCTATTTTTAAATTAAAATAAAGTTTAGAATGCTTAAACCACTTACTGTAACATTGTATGAGAGGCAAGGTTTCTTTGCATGTAGAGTCTAATGTAATAGGGAATAACCATACCTGGTACGGAGACTGATCTGCCAGGGCCAGGAGTGTGGATGTGAAATACACCCTGCAACAATCCTTTGAGCACACAGTTTTGGTCTGAACTTGGATTTTCCACATTCATACTGAGGAGGAGCTTCAGAATAAGAAAAAAAAAATCATTATAAGGAACTTTTAGCAATTTGCTATACCTTCACTATGAACTGAGTAAACTAGAAGGTGAACCTGTTACATTTGTCCCTTCAGCTTCTAATTCTCTTCAAGCAATTCTATTACATACATCATATATATTTTGTTAGGTTACCTTCATCTGGAACACCTAAAGATGCCGAGTAAATTATTTTTTCACATACAGTTCTCAGTAGCCAGCAAATTACCCATGAGTACCTCCACAGTCAGATTGAAAACAGAAAACAAACCCAAAACAAAAACAGAAAGGGGAAGGAGAAGAAAAGCAAGAGAAAGAAGAAATAAATTTTCTCAGCCTTCTTAAATGGATTCCTATGGATGTCAGCAGTGCAGAAGTTGCACTGGCAGATGTTTTAAACTAATCTTGGTGCTACAGCCAGCATGTGAAATTCTAATGCTGCCTCTGAGGAACAAAATTTTGTCAACTCTTATCTTATAATCATTTGGCACTTCAGATGACTCTGAGTTACTAAAAAACAGTAGTTCTTATTTGGCCTTGGCAAACCGATTCTTATAAACACAGAATTTAGAATTCTGTCAGCAAAAGAGCTACCTAATGAAATTAAAGACAAGAGATGTTTCCTCTCTTCCTTAGATTACCATCACAACAATAAAACAGTATTAATTTAAAGAAGAAATGGATAATCAAAATAGAATACAATAGTCACGTGACAATGTGATTTTTTTCCTTAAGAGCTCCAGTCCAACACATTCACTGCAGTACTACTTTCACAGCTCCAGTGTGTATACAACTTTCTTTTTCTTGTCTGCTGATTTTTGGGTTTTATCTGAGCACGTTTTCTTCTGCTCACCTCTGAGAGGATAAAGCAGCAAGAAAGTCACCCTTCTTTTGAGAGGTACCTCTCTTCCTAGAATACTTTTTGTTGTTGATAGACATGAAAGGACTAGAAACCAAAATGTTACGAAAGTTTATCATTGTAGACTTTGTTGCACCACCTCATTCAGAGCTTGATTACTACTAACAAAGACAAACAGCATTTGTTTAAATATTTAAGCTCAGATGCATTTTGCAGACATCAGATATGATACAATATCAGAGGAAGGACAAACTGGTTGTCATCTAGAACAGAACCAGAGCCACATGAGCAGGGAGTGCAAAAATTTTGCTGGTATAAGAGCATGCCCTGTTCAGCAAGGCCACACGCAGAGTTATGCCAGGAGATTAGGCTGGGGCAGGGAAAGTTTCTACTGAATCTGCCCATTTTAAAATGCATGGCAAAACTCCATGAGCTTCAGTGGCCTCCATATCTTGTGGTGCATTTCGGGCTTTCAAGGAAGACCAATCTTAAGTCTTCAGACAGAGACCTTGAACATCACTTCCCAGGAGCCTTAATTTCTAATCTAAATCTATTGCACTTAGATTAGTCTTTCAGAGTAATCATTGAGTATTCTCCAGCTGTTACAAAAAGGTACAGGAAAGGAAGACACTAGTAGTCCTTAAGAGAAAGGTAGACACTAGTCTTTAAAGGAATAATTACGGCACTTGGGAATGTCACAGTACTCCCAGGCTTTTCTCGGGTCTGTTGTGTAGCACCAAGGTCCATTCACATCTCCATCAGGATTCCTGCAATACTGTAACAAAGAACAAAGGCACCAGCTATTAACCAGGGAATAAAAAGGCCAACCAATTAAAGTTTCAAAATAAGATAAAATTAAATTCTGGAAATTTTATTTTTATTTCCATCCTTATAACTGATTTCCAATTCCTTCAGTCAAAATTTATTTCATTTTCCCATTTGCTCTGTGAGTTTGGAAAAAGATATAAAAATCTGACTTCTTCAACTGCCTTCAGACAGTAAGCTTCACTAGGGAAACCTTGGATCTCTGAGGTCTCAAAAATTAGGAGACCTTGACTTTGGATGAAGCTTTCTAAAGCACAGAAAATGCCTACTCCTCCTTTCCCTGCAGTTAATAGGAGCAGCAGGATCACTCCTGAGGTCTTTTCATGTCCTCTCTGGCTGCATGACTCAGGGACAAGCAAGTGTTGTGTAATCTGTTCTTGCTCAACCTGATGATGCCTGTGGTGACACAGGGCTGTAGTAGTGTTCACCCTCATGAGCATGCTGGTTATCTCTCTAGGTTTTTCCTGGGCATACTGGCTGATCTCTGCTCAGCACAGACACCACACAACTGCATGCTATCAGGTGTCTTTTTTAGTTCCCTTTCCTATCCTGAAACATATCCCATGTCTTAGAAAAAAGGAAAAAATATTTGCTACCAAGAGCCCCTGACAAATGCAAGAACCAAGAATTTATGACAGGCAGCTTTTTAAAGGGAGTTTCCCCAATCTGAGCTGGAATTCAATACAGGGTAAGTGATGCTGTCAAATAATTGACTAAAGCAAGTTCTAAAGCTGCTTATTTATTTGTTCTAAAGCTGCTTATCTATATGTTCATTTACCTGGAAAAAATATAGTTCAAGCTGTCAACATCAAAAAAGCTCTTAATATCACATACAAAGCTTGTCACAAATTAGGCAAATATTGTAAACGGGACGTTACAAGTCTAAAGAACTGGTGATGAGTACATTTGTTAGGACTAGGGAGATGAACATTGGAAAGGGTGGCAATGCCTTCAAGGATGGTCAGATACAGGTGAATAATGGGCTGTGGCAGAAGCTGGAGGGCTGAAGGGGAATTACTAGGGCATGGGGGGCTACAATCCATCAGCTATGTATCTCAAGGAACTTACACTGAACACTGGATTTATCACCATCTCACGTGTCCCTGGTACTACTGAAACCTATGACCCCAGGTGTTCTTTCTGCCAGAGGAGACAGAGGCACTGCCCACAGACCAACTCTGGTTAGTCCTCAGTAGTGAGGAGAAGCATATTAAGCCCCTTGGATGCGCTGCAGAAACATTCAGTAGAGCTTCTGGGCATCTCTGTGCCCCACAATGACCACATCGGTCATGTCAGCAAGAATTATCATGATCAGGTTTTTGGATTGAACTGAGGACAAGAAATTAACAAAGACCAGCCAATAAATGTTTGGTGAGGCACCCTGAAAAAGACAGGCAAAGCTCAATGACAAGAAGTATTAAATTAACAGTTGTTTACATTTTTTTCCAGCCCTGCTCTTGGATGAGTTGTGGGAGTGAAATAGTCATGGCTATGAGGTCTCTGAGAACTCCACTCTTGACAAGTCCTGCCTCTTGCAGTTTTTGCCACTGTGCCACGGTAGTCTACACCATTTTCAATAATGCAGTCTGTGAAAAATGAAGGAAAGGAAATGGTTGTTAGCTGTGAGCTGTTGGGCCACGTCCATACTTGATGGTGGTGAAGCAGAGGAAGTACTTCTGCAATTTACACTTCCTACATACCATGTAGATGAGGAAAGAAGGGCTATGTAGTGTCAAGGATGACTAACAATGGTATTTTAATTTCCTTGCATCTTAAAAGCTTTCTTCATGATCGCAAAAGTCATAAATCAAAGAAGCTTACATTCATTCAATCCTTCATGACTCCAGATATCAGGACTACAAAGAACATGCATTCATAAAGTATTTTCCTTACAGACACTGATATCTGTCCAATGCCACATTTTACAGTAGGTAAAAAACAGTAACACCTATTCAGCCAACATTATTAACCTTCTAAGCAGTGAAATGTGTCATAGCAAAAAAACCCAAAACCCAAAAATTAAAAAAAGATAACTGCACTACTCTAGCCATCTACTGCATAACAGAGTTGCATCTGAACTGAATCAAAATAAAGCCAGCTGTCCTCTGATGGTAAATGGAACTCTAGAAACGTGAAATCATGGCACAGGAAAAGACTTTTTGGAGCAGGTGTCAGCAAAATGCCATCATTGCTTCGTTTTCTGTGATTTCTTGTCATAGTTATCCTCCACAGTACTGTGGAGACTAGAAGCCATCTGCTTCCTCGTCTTTCCAATATTGCCAGATGTAGCAGGTAAAAGATGTGCTATTAGTCTAAAATCTTATGCAGAAACCCTGCTATAAAATTCTACAAAAATGCTCAGGAAATGAAGAGAGTTGATGCAATACTACATTAAATAATTTCATTTAGAATTTCGTGTATTTCATCCTCATTAAATTCTTGAAGCTGTTTCCATAAAAACCAGCTTCCTGGTTATGAGTATTTCTGGGGATGCTGAAAGTATTCTCACCAGGGTTTGTTTCCAGTGTTGTCTGAGGAGGCTTAGGTACAGGCTGTAGCCCTTGGCCATCGCACTTCTTCAGGTCACAGTACTCCCACCTCACACTGGGGTCAGTGGTGTAGCACCATGGACGGCCATCAGCATCTGGGTTTCTGCAGTAATTTTGGCTCAGACCCCTACAAATGCAAACATAAATTATATTTTATTATATGCCACTGCCCTGGGGAGAGCTCAAATGAACATCTTAAAAGGCAGATCTGCTACAGAGTTAGCATATATCATTTATCATGTACATTCTATCATGGCCAGTTGAAATAGTTTTTGCAGCAGAAAGAAATCAGGACAAATATATGGAATAATTAAATAAGCCAAATACTTATTCACCAATTAACACTTATAGTAGAATATAATTTAAAAATACAGATGAGTAAATGCATATATGTATAGCAAAGATACAATTTATTTTATTTTTTCAAATACAGTAATAGCTTTTAAAAAGGAGTAGTTTTTTGTATTTTGGAAAAAATAAGTGATAAATATTAGGAATAAGAAAACTATTTATCCCTTCCTCAAAGTTTTAATGACTTTCAGACTAGGAAGCAAAGACTTAAGCTCATGAATAAATTTATGCATAGAAACAGTTGATTTCAGCATGAGGGAAAATTTATGATAACTATTAATTGCCTTAGAAGCCATGAAGAAACACACAGTTAATTAGTCTAAAGTATAATAGTGACAACTGTGGTTTTTTTCAAGATGAGGTTAACGAAAAATGTTTCCATTATAAAAAAGAAGAAAAGGAAGGGATTACTATTATCACTTCCCAGCTTTATAATAATTGTTGTGCAGTGATGATGCAAATCAAAACAAGTACATGAATGACCACTGTCCAATGAAACCTGGAAATGGGAAATACACATACGCATTTGGGAAGTTCTCTGCTGTTTTGTTGTGCCGGTGAGGCGACATTGAGCTCCAGGCTTGGCATTTCTTTCCTGAGACAGTGAAAGAAGCTGTGCCACGGTAAGTCACCCCATTGCCCTGGTAGCACTCCTCAGTAATTTGAGCCTGCTCAGGCACATCAACAGCTGTAGTGAATAACAGAAACAAATCACTTGCATCTTAATACTTTGACATTTATACTTGAGCACAGAAAGAAAACAGAAAACAACAAGCCAGAGTGTTTCATTGACCACCACAGCATGCTCTCTGTAACAAAATCCTTCTCAGGCTGGAGATCAAAATGAAGACTTCAAAAGATGTTTGCAAAAATTTCATTATATGATAGATTAAAAGCACTTGTACATCATTTTACTGCCACACATGGGGATTTATTTCAGATAACAAGCCAAATAACATTTGGATCAAATTTTTTTCAGGATGGGGGCTGTCTGTGCCTTTGCCATAGACCTATGTGTGGAACAAGAGTACCTTGTGTGAGGACAGTTTTCTTCTCACTGTTTTTTATGGAGTCTTGGTTTAGTGCTCCTAAACTATCTTAGGTTTTGCTACAGATTCAGTTTTTAAGGAACTTGCATGTAAAGGTAACTAATTTTCCATGGAGCATTGAAAAATATATCAGTGGAGGTAATTAACCACCACTGGGCAAAATGAAAAGGCTTCTGTTACTGCAATTTTTGCTGGTCTGAGTCAGTAGCTGACTTAAAACCTTCTGCGTTTAGCTGCCAGACTGAAGACACCAGCCTGGGCTCCACATCAGACCCAGGAGTTCAACTGGACACAGCAATGCCAGCTGTGACAGCAACAATGCAACTGAGCAGAGTCACACAAGATTTTTCAAACTATACCATGATGACCCTCTACTTCCATTTGTCTCCTGTTCTTACCAGGTGCCTCTGGCTTGGTACTATCACAGGAGGGGATGTTGCAATATTCCCACCGGGCAGTTGTGTTCGTGGTGTAACACCACGGCCTCTGCTCACCATCAGGATTTCTGCAGTAGTTTTCATCTAGGCTCCTAAAACAGAAAACTTGACTGATAAAAGTCTCTCATGGAAATCTATTAAAGGTTATGAACAAAAGGACAATCTCTTTCTGCCTAGTTTACTGTTGTATTTAGTGGTAGGTGACTGCTGTTCTCATGTACTGATGCCATCTGTTACATGCAATTCAGTGGTGTTTTGGATGTGCTAAACCAGACACCTCCTCGACCAATGGATGAATTAAGAGATTGTAGCACTTTGAGGTCAAGGGTAGCAAAGCAGAAAATCTAGGGTGAAAGAATCTAGCCCCAAGCAAATATCATAACTGTACCATTCTTATTCCACATGTTTTCATCTGAGCAAACATACAGTGAAAGCATTTAATGAGGATGGAAAAAGTCAATCAAGCAGAGCTTTAAAGTCAGAAGAGGAGACACCAGTATTCAAGAACAAAGAAGTCAATAAAAAGAAATGTATGGAAAAATTGACAATATGAGATCCAACAGGTGATGAATGCTGGTGTAACTGAAGGACTTTGCAATATAGATGAAGAAAACTGAAGTAATTTTGAGACTTGGTATTTCTCACAGACACAGAATAACAGAGAGGTTTCACCTACTGGCAGGGATAGTTTTCAGGAGTGCGAGCATGTCTGTGGGGAGACTGAGAACTCCAGTGCTGACAGGTATTTCCTGATTCAGTAACAGATATTGTGCCTCGATAGTCTTCTCCTCTTCCTGAGAGACACTGACGTCCTGGTGCAGGAGGCGGTGGGGGTGTTGCTGTTACAGATAGAGGAACTGAAATTAATAAGTGCCATCTAGATATAGTAAAAACCTAAACCAATCTCAACTTTATAATTAAGTGGGCTTTTTAGATTTCTTTGCAGGTAAATTATAAATATCAAAATACTTGAAAAGTCCAAAAGACAGAGAAAAGATCTAAAGATATCTTCCTCAACTTTTCTTTCTCCCATTTAGAGTTCTTCATAAGCAGTCAGGCTGCCAGAAAGGCATTTGCATCGGTCCCTTTGCAGCAGCCAGGATACAATGCAGGATACAAAAGTCAGAATATGAAAATGCTAGCTGCCTCATCAGAACAGAGCTGTAAAGTGAGCAAGTGGTAATACTGTGAAGAGAACTGGGGTGAAAGTGTCAGGCCCATCAGTGACACCAACACGTACACTGTAAAATAGACATGCTCTCAGTGGTGAGAGACAGCAAGGATGAGGTCTAGTGAGAGGTCCCAAGGAAAAGTATGATGGCAAGGACAGATCTTTAGGGAAAAAGAAAACTGAAAAGGTGGAGAATTGATTTGGAAGAGAAAAACAAAAGCTGAAGTATTTTCAGAAAGAGTGAAACTTCTTGGCATCAAAGAAGAACATCAGAAGAAACACCAGAAATGCCTGGTCATAGAAGAACACATCAAGGAAGGGAGATGTGCTCCAGACAAAACCATCAGAAATGCCTATGACAGAAATATCTAGCTTCAATAAAGCTATCAGAGGTTCATTTTAAAGTGATTAATATTTTTCTTTCAGATAAATTCAGCTGTCTTTTATACTTTTCTTTATCTTTGGGACCTCTTCTGTTTGTTCTAGATCCTCACACCATCCTGACTGGAAGAAGTCTAGAAGTCAGACTCACTGCAACGAGGAATGTCGCAATAGTCCCAGCGTTTAGTTGGACTGGTAGTGAAACACCAGGGCCGAGGTTCTCCATCAGGATTACGACAATAATTATTCTTCAGATCCTTCTCTGGAAAACTGAACCAGAAAAATAAGATTTTTAAGTTTTGAGGAATGCTATTAATAGTTCTAACAATTATCCTGTCTCATGCAGAGTGGTCTTCAGCCCACCCCTGATGATAAAAAGACCATTACAGAACCTGACTCACTTTTCTGGGAGGTATCCATGAGAGTGAGGTTGCTGGGAGTCCCAGCGCTGGCACTGAAGCCCAGACACTGTTGTTGCAACAACTCCATGGTAGTTTTCTCCACTGCAGTGCATGCACTCTACTGTAGGAGCAAGGTAGAATAAGAACAAGAGAGACAGAAAGCCCCAATGAACTGGTCCAGAAACATTCCCATGTGTCTCATATGAAGAACAAAAGCCTGATCAGAGCACAAGGCTGAAGTAATAATCATTTTGGCAAAGTAAAAGCTTCTTTTCCTTGGTAGAGATGGCTTTAACTAGTTGATTACATTTGTAGTATTCAATTAAAAAAAACCCCAAACCAACATTAAAGACTACAGATTTTAAAAGAGCTAAACTGAATGTATTAGGATATGATTTAAAATCTGTGCTTTGCTACTGTCACATTTTATTGAGTTTTGCACTAGCAACTGTCATTTGGCTTGATTCTAATTTTATGATATATGAATACACCCATATGCCTTTTTTGTCTAGGGAAAAAAAAAGACTTTGTATAGCTGTTTTCAGACTTTTTTGATATCTTCCTTGGTGATGTTGAAAGTGTTTTGGAAAGTTTTGTGTTGAACTAAATTCAAGTTTGAAACAAACTCAATTGAAAATAAAAGTATCCAAATAACTTCACATTCTTGAACACATCTGACAAAAAATGGAAAGAAGTAAGTATGTATATCCTGACCTTCACACTCAGGGATGTTACAGTAGTCAAATCTGGTATCAGGATCCGTTGTGTAACACCAGGGTCCCTTTTCATCCTTGTCAGGATTTCTGCAGTAGTTTTCCTCCAGTCCTGCATTGGGATATTTTTCAGGTGTGTAGCTGGAAGAGAATCAAATGGGATTACAGAATAAGGAAAGTGTCCTAATTATTCAACTGAGGACTCCAAAAGCAAAATCTTTATCTGAGGACAATTTTGTAGATGTTGGTCTTTAGAGGGCCCCTAATTGTTACTGTGTGCCACTGCTGAAGCATTAGAAGTGCTACAATGATAGACTTCAGGAAATACAGTGCCTCTATGGCCAGATAAGCCTTTAATACTTGCATTTTCTTTAGCTATTGGTTTCCAGCAGTTATTGTTGAGACAGGGTACCACGTGGCATGTAGTGAACTGTTTCCTCTGGGATATGTTCCCTGGGAGATGCAATGACACCATATCTCTGAAATGTGAGAGTCCTCTGTAACCTGAATGCTATAGCTTCTGAATAGGAGGGTACTAAATAAACCCAGTTAGGTATTTTTTATTAAATACAAGAAATACTGCCTTGTTAATTATGGATTCACTGATAAAATGATGCACCTCTACCTCATGTGCCACATGTTATACCTTTGGCCAAGAGAAGAAGTTCTTGCTCTGGTGGGATTACTGAAAAATTCTGATTTCAGCAGAACCAGATATTTCCCTGTCCAGTGTTCTGCTCATGTAAAGATAATAAAATTTAATTGTGACTGCCAAGGCTGACAGTGTCTCTACTGATCACGTAGCACCACTTAGAGGTCTCTGAGTAACAACTCAGATCAGAGAATTATCTTATTCTAGAAAGGTATAGAAAAATATTTTATAAGGAGATTTCTAACACCAAAATAATTGCCTACAAGATGAATTAGCATATATGTATGGCTTGACAAAATTTCAGAAAAACATATAAACAGATAGGAAAAGACCTTACTTTGGTTTATGTGGGGCATTATCAGCCCACTTCTGGCACCGTACACCTTTCTGAGTTTTGGCTTCTGTTCCTCTGTAATCCTCTCCTTTTCCCTTCTTGCATTCTAGAAGGTAAACTGAAACGATACGTGCTTAATGAGTATCATAACATATCCATTGGGTTCTAACATATACAAGATCCATTTTCATGCTAACACACCTGAATATGTTTGATCATATTTTGACTTTCTTATGTTCTCAAAACTAGGCATTTTACATTGTACAAACCTGCTAGTTAGCTGATGTCTAAGTTGACCTAATTGGGACTGAAAAATGTATGTGAAAGCAAAAAAAGTTCTACACCAGAATTCCAGAGAAATAAGTGTAACACAACCCACTTATTTTGAAAACATGCCACAGTAGATTTAAACAATAAAATATGCTTTAAACATTAAAGTAGATCCTACAACAAAATTGAAACACATTATCTTCTTCTTACCTCCTAGGAGATTATTATAATTATGCACAGTAATTAAAATCAAATCTTTAAAGACAGTCACCTGAATCCAGCTAAAGACAAGACAGCTGCAGTTTAGGGACAGTCACTGTCAGGCAACGTGTCCTCTGGCTCAGAAAACTAAATAGGAAACTCATTTACCATTTCCCTAGGGAAGCAATCTCTCTTTTATGTTGTGACCTGGTTTGTCTTAGTGTCTTTAAGTAGTGTCCAAACCGAATACTTGTAGAGACCCAGTTTTGCAACAGTTTTTCTCAGCATCAAAGTTGTAACAAAGCTGACATACAAGCAGAAGATTAATAAAAATCTGGAGAAATAATGCCATTTTACACAGACCTGTCTTGCCCAAAGTGAAAAGAACTAATATTTGAATCCAAAATATGGTTCAGATTTTCTGAGTTTAGACCTGAATTTATAGATGCACCTTCAGGCATGTTTTTATTTCAATGTATATATAGAGGCAAGTTTACTCTAGAAACTTTAGCTGGAAGCCATTTGGATACCTCAAACAATTTTGCAATAAAATAACATTAAACCCCTCAATTGCTGAACATTGAATCAGTCAAGTGTTGACTCTTGTTTTGTAAACTTTTGACCGTTTATATAACCTTTAGGGCTTTTCCTTTCTGATGAGAAATGACTAACTTTGATCCCCAAACTCAACCTGTGTCCCTTGGGTTAACTATTCACAAACAGATATGTAAGAAACAATTCCCAAATGAAGCTTTAATTCTTGTTACTTTTACTATAAGTTAGAGAAGATTCTCTTTTATAGCACATACTATAGAAAAAATAAATTCTGAAACTGTCAGAAGTTTTTTTTTATAGCAATTGTCATCCTTTTTGTTGAACACAATGATAAATAGCAGCTAGGTCTCATTGGGTCATTGCCTCCACTGAAAAAAATTGCTGCAAATAAAAAGATGAGCAACACAGACACCATCTGACACATACACAGTAGGTTGTGCTTTTGATGTTTATGATACCAAGATCCATCTTTAGGTTTCTGCAGGTAGAGGTGCAATTTTTGGAAATTTTGGTTTTGTCAAATAACAGTTTTTCACACTTTTAGTGGTGTGGTTCTGTTATTTCAAGAAACTAAACTACATGTCTATGGCCTCAAAACATGTAGCAACAAATCCCCAATGAGTATTGCAGGACCAGATTCTAACCTCAGTAAATCCAAGCGATCTCTCAAAAATTAATCTAAATCACAATCTGGCTCCTGATGACAGTAAGCAAAACCAATATGATTATTTATATATAACTTACTCATTCAGCCTTTTAGCTTTGTTACTTGTTAATTGATCCATTCAGTTTTATTTCTGAATAGGAACTGCAGAAGGTTTCTTAGTGTTACTTAATTGTGATTTATGGAACTTCTCACCTGCTTCTGCATGTAATGAGAGAGCTAATGTTCTAAACATTAAGTTATCTACAGAAAGAATGCAGCTGGCCAAAGGCTTCAAAAAATACTAATTTGAAAAGGACCCTCAGGTTGCCTTTGGTCCATAGCCCCAGAAATAGCACATTCAGTTTCTAAGGTGGGTGAGACTGCTCAGACTGCTCAGAGCTGTCCAGTCAATATCTGCAAGGATGCAGGCTCCACAGACTCTCTGGGCAATGTGGCCCAGTACTTACCACCCTTCTGTGAAAAATTACTTCCTTATCTACAGTGCCCGAACAAAATCTCATTTGGATGTTCAGCTGCAGTCCAGCTAAAGCCTGGACTACTACCTAAAATCTCCTTGCAGCTGCTATACACACAGCATTGTCTTAGGGAGCAGTAAGGGCAGGTCAACAAAAAAGTAAAGATGCAGTTCTCTGGAGCTCATGGGTTTTTACTGTCAAGTTATTGAGATTCTTGCTTTTTTGCTTAGAAACGGGCACAGAGAAGCCACTTCATGATTTTCAGCAACGGAGAAGGTTCATTTTAGCTTTTGATGCACCTTTCTGTGTTGAAGGAGACCAAAGCCTTGAGATAATATAGCTTCCAATTTCTGAATATTTTCAAAGTACTTTTTTTTAAGTTAAAAATCAGCAAATGGTCGAACACAGTGTTCGAAATCATTTAACACAGAACAGAAGTAATTCTATTCTGAGTTTACCACGTTATCTTATATCTGAATAATCCCTAAGGAGATCTTTTCTCCCTTATGTATTACTAAAGTCAGGGAACAGCACAATGAAATTTATGCTACATTAAAAATAAACCACACTCCTTCTTCCCTGTATAGAGCAAGAGCTCCATGGTCAATAATGTAATTCAAAAATGGTCTTAAAACCCAATTGTTTCCTTGCATCTGGCATAAGGTGAAAATTTTTGAACATCAAAAATTATCACCTTATGATAACCTTATTATTACCTTATTATTATTTTGAAATAATTTTTATCTGAACCACAGTCCAATAATATAAAAAGGATACAGACATACTTCTTTTCTCGTAAAGAACTGCATTTGCTCTTCTGAATATCATTGCTGTTTTGGTGTTCTCAGTCAATGTTAAACACTGTTGGTCTTTACTGGTAAATAAGAAGGCCCTGTGGAAATTAAGAGTAGAGAGCAATGTAAGAAACAATACTGAATATATGCTTATTTTCCTGAAAACATTTTTGAGTATTCAGTTGTCATTTTATAAAACACTACAGTTCAGTGATACTTAAGACTGAGAAATATTTTCAAATCGTTGAGTATTGCAGCTTACATTTTCAGTGATGATTTTCACTTCTAAGTGTTCAAATCAAACTTAGGTTGAAAGGGAGCTACAAGTACAAATTATAACAAGGGATAAAAGGTTTATAACCTGCCAGAGGTTCGAGACCTCAGGTTGAAGGGGATATATACACAAAGCATCTTGAGCTTATTTCAAAAATATTAGTGGCCATTCAAGGAATGAGACATCCCACAGTATGCAGCAGTTACCAAGGAGCAGGTAAAACACAGTCCATAAATCATCTCGTGGTAACTCTTCCAAGAGTACCCACCTTTTAAGTCATAGCCTTTTGTCTTTTCAGCTAGTGCCTAGGCTGTAAACTACAAAACTGAAGCAGATAGCAAGTGCTGTGTGCAGAATAGCACCTAAGGAAACCCTCTGACAGGCTAAGTAATTCCTACAGTTGGCTTTTTTGAATTAAAAAAAAAAAAGAGCAATAGCAGCATGGCATTCAGTGGGTAGATCCATACCAGGAAAGCTGTTACCCCCAGTTAAACCACTTAAGCTGTCAGTAAGGTTAAATTTGTATGTAGGGAAGTAACTAAGGAGCATGGCCCATCCACCTCTAAGGTAGAATAACAAGTCTGAAGTATTGATCTGAACAGATTGATCTGAAGTGAGGATGCTGCAGTGCTGGCCTGGTCTTAAACTCTTAATATTTATTTTTCTTCCCTCAAAACCTTCCTGCCAGATAGCACCCATTCTTACTTGATTGTAATAGATCTCACATAATTAATTAAGGAGGCATTAAACTGATGTCAGTCTAGTGCCAAGTGATGGCAGGCTTAGACCACAGGGCAGAAGCTAAGGAATGATACTGTATCTGAATATGCCTCAAAGCAAACATTAATTCTATGCAAACTGTAGAGAAAATATATAACCTGAATATAGAGACTTGCCCTCTCTGCCTTCCTCCCTACTCTCCTGAACCTGCTGCTACTGCAGCTCTGCTCTCTTTGTGGTTTTCAGAGTGAAGCTGGATCAAAGGGAATTGGCAGAATTTCATCCAGTCAGCAGACCCCTGTCATCCTTCAGGGTTACACCTTTTTAAAGTAAGTCTCATTTTCTCTTTTGAGTTAAAACACAAAGTTAAAAAACACATTTAAGAAGTCAGTACCAGTGTATCCCTGCCTTGAATAAAAGTGTTAGGTAGAAAGAAGGGCTTGAAACAGCACTGCAGACAATCACTCTGCTGAGTTTAAAAGGTGAGCTGCAGAGGTGGTAGACTGGAAGAGAAAATCCCTCTGCCCCATATGTGAGGATGGCCTCCCATGGCAGTAATGGACATCTCTCCTCACTGCCCCAGTTTCCTGCTATTCTACTGGGGCTCAGTGGGCTGCAAGGCTTTGGCACAGGAGATCCAGAAGCCTTAGGCTCAGAGCAATAGGCTCTGAGGGGCAGAAGTCTGAGCAAAGACCAATGATACAAGTTCATCAACACCTTTCATGCTTTCTAGACCCTTGAACCCCTTAAGGCAAGTGCAATGAAAGGACTTGGCTGAAAGAAGGGTTTAGAATCATTAAGGTTTAGGTGACCATCTCCTTCTCAAAGTAAAGAGAAGTTACCTAAGTCGAATTCTAGTCAAATTCCAAAAAATGGATTTATTTGCAAGATAGCCAATGCAATGAAAATAAGCAATACAATTATTGCTGTCCTAAATTTCCAAGAAATTAATTATGACTCCTTGTTGCAGAAGGAGTGCAAGACTCTGGATAAAACCATGTCAAGCTGTTTTGCAGCATGTCAAGCTGTGCATCAAGGTATCGTAATGTTTCTAAATGAAAGTCAACATCCTTAATTTCCCTATTTCTTCTGTCTTCATCTATACATCCCAGGCATTCTGTTTCTACACATTTTTAGTTTTTCCAGCAAGCCTTAAACCCCTACATAGTCATAATGGAAACCCTTGAAAGTTCAGACTGCTGACAAAAAAAGTGTATTGTTCTATCACCTGCAATGAAAGAGATATGTGGGAGACAGTGGAAATTACCTGCAAGCAAACTTATCTTCATTTTCACATTTCTCTGCACATTCTTCTTCACTATTTGCTCTATAAACTTGCTTCATTGGGTTGAGCAACCAAGCTCCCTCTGTTCTCACATAGCCATCTAGGATGCTTGCTTGCACTAAAAGGAAAAAGAGAGAAAGGAGTGAAAATGGAAATTATTTGATTTATTTCAAGCTCTCATGTCAAATGCTTTGTCACCTAGTCATGTGACATCATCATTTAATTGCTGGAGTAATTGGGATAATGGTAAGAAAATGCAGGTAAATCTAGAATGCCTTCCTGGTATGCTGAAAGGTAGCATCACTGAAAACCCAGTGTAAGAGAAATTCTCCTAACAACCACTGGGCTACATCTGCAGGTCAAATATATAGGATACTGAAAAGTACAGCTATGTTTAATGGTAAACTCAGAAAGTGTTTAAGAACAGTCCTCCTTGTAAAGGACCTTGGCATTTAGTATCTTTCTGTTTCATGTCTGCCGTCTCAGAATTAGTGCAGAGCACAGTGACTTCCATGACTTCCAGCTGCAGGGTCATGGGGTTGCACGAGTCCTATGATTTTTACAGTTTCCTTATCAGTGGAGCATATGACTCTTCTGACGAACATTTGGCTCTGGGAGTTACCTGTTCTGTAGGGTTTCAACCCCAGACAGGCACCCTCGCCCCTGGTCACGGCAGGACATCTCAGTCCTGCTCTGTGTTTTTGTGCCTGGCCTTATGCAATTGCTGTACAAAAGGCAGACAGGGGATGAACCAGACCATGACTAGAATCTCAGGAATAACAGCCATGCTGCAGAGAGGAACCTCTTCACTTCCTCTGAGCCCTGTCTGTCTCAGCCATGGCCCAATGCCAGCAGGAGGGACAAAAGGCCTCCTTGTCCCACTCAGACCCACGGCCTGTGAGCAGGGGCTCCATTGGGTTGTTCAGTGATGTCTTTCCAGCTGAGAAAGACAACAGCTCTTCCATTTCCTGCGTAACACTCAGTGAAGCCGGCTCATACATGTCCTGCCATTAAATTCCTTCATCTGAGAGACAGCTCAGCCTGCAATTGGGTATTTTCCAAAAGATCATTCTGTATCTACAAGTTGAAGCTAGTGAAATAGGGAGAAATGCCAAATTATGCTTCCTCTCATACAACTGCAAAAGCATAGAAGTTACTGCAGGGGTTTTTCTGCATTTAGACGAGGGAAGGGTTTGTCCCTAAGGGTTGACAGTTATGCGTGGAAGAAAAGGATAGCAGCTGGAAAACAAAAGAACAAGTGAAAAGAAATCCAATGAAATTTCCACTAGTTATTGCAAAACAAAAACATTGAGAAGAAATGAGTTTTGAGACAAAATATTAAACTAGGTTAAGACAATATCAAAGGGATGCTGCAATGCTCTCCACAAGGAAAGAAAAACAAGTGAAGAATTCCTATTATGGTACAGCTTCCATGCAAACTTAATTCTGTTCTGTTTTGACATTTTGCATTGTTGTTATTATTACAACATTTGATTTTAGAAATATTGTCAGGGTCATAATTGATTTGGGTCATAAAAATATTTTCCCCTTTTCTGTTATATTTAGATGGCAGGGCATAATACTTTAAGAAAAAAAGGAAAATATGCATAAAACAGCAGTAAATTTTCATGCTACCATTTTCCCTATATATATGGTGTTTTACAGTCTTAGAAAGATGTATTACTATCTTATTCAGAAATGAAAATATTTACTACTATTTGATAAAAGATTTGCAAACAAAAGTATAGTATTTCAGATAAAAGACCAAGTTGTATATTTTTTTCTCCCATATAAAATTCTTACTTAAGAATGGTATTAGATTTTACTGAGGCTGTTCTTTTGCAAAAACAAAGCTTAGAAACTAGAATTTAAACTAAGATAAAAATTTTTAGCATTAAATAACAGATTGTTTTTTATGCTGGGGCATGTCTATATTTTCAGCTAAAATCTACCCATATATTTTCCTAACTCTTAGCTTTTCTTATGTTTTAAAACTGCACATGCAAAATGTTTATTTTGTTGCAGCTTTATATATGCATTAGCACACTCATAACGGTATTTTTTACTGCAATCACAACATCTTGTGTGGTTATACAGATGCCTGCAAGAGGATGTGTGGTCTGAATCTTACAGTTCATTGGAGTTTAAAGTTTTCAGGACAGAGTATATTCATATGTATGAAACCCATATAAATATATCTAAAGAGCCCAATTCTCTTCTTGTGTGTTCAAAAATTTTTGCATCATCTTCCACAAAAATATCTTTTCATACCAAAAATATTGCAATATTCCCATAATGCTGATCAGATTTGGTCTTCCTATCATGTGGAATGAAAAATTCACTGTCAAGAATGTGGTTATGAAAAAGACTGAAACTGCAGTGTGTAGAACAAACTTTCCTTGCCTTTGTGATTCTGTATTGCACAAGCATTAACAAACTTTAAAGCAATCAGCATAAGGATCACAGTAGCTGGCAATAACATAGAAAAGAAAATCCCCAAACCTAAGATAAAAGGCTGCTGAAACCAGAGGGAGCCATGCCTTTGTCAGGCTGCTTCCCAAGGCTGCTTCCCAAGGCTATGGGAAATATTTACTGGGAGCCATGAGTTGCCCATGCAGACACCAAGGCTGCTCCTTTTCTGGTGTCTCTAATGAACACAACCCTGGGGCAACGACAGCTCTCACTCTATTCAGCAGCAGCTCTTGCTGGCCAGCAAGTCCCAAATCCATTATCATCCAGGGAAGTGGTGACAGGGATTTGGGGACCTACCTTCATCACGTGGAGCTTGCAAGCATCTGGCCCCAGTCTCACCTAGGCAAGAAGAAGGCAAAGGACTCTTACCTGAGCTGAGAAAGAACAGAAGGAGAAAGGCAGCTTTGCTAATCCCCATTTTGGGCCAGCTTGGAGGGTGCTGGAAGTTGTGTGTGCCGGTGCTCAAAGTTTTATTGACTCGCACTGGAGTGAGGCAGCATCAAACAAACAAGGCAGGAGGATTAAGTTAATCATTCTCCCATGCTGCTCCCCCCTTGCCGTGGTGGGGCCGTTCAAACAACCTTGAATTGGAAGGATTACCAAATCAGATTCAATCATTTCTACTGGATGCTATTAAATGCAAAGGCACTTTCTTGTTCTGCAGGATATGTTTTGTTCTCAAATGGTTAGGTCTTTCTCTACTAGAGAAAAGACAGGAATAATGTTGCTGGAAAGCATAGGAAATCATGTGTCCAGGCAGGATTTGAATTTCTTTTGACATTAGAGTCCCCATAGTAAATTCAGCCATGCATACCTGTATTGATTTATATGGAGCAACTTCTATTTAATCTCATGGTAAGCATGATTATAAGATTGAGATAATATTAACTCTGTAAAATAGTTTATTTTTACTTCTTTTTTAAAGAATTCCTTTTCTGCTGTCTCCTTGACCTAGAGCTTTCTTTTTTTTCTTCTATTTGGGAGTAGGACTTAATTTTAATTTCATTTAAACTTCAGATTTAAGAGGATACTCTAAAGCTTAAAAATTAACTTTAAGAATCATAGGTAGCAATTTCATGTTCTTCCTTACAAAACATTTAACTTCACACTGCAGGCACAAACTCATCCAGTGAGGGTGTCAGACTTTGTTCATCTGTGTGTTATCCTGATTTCAACATCGGCTCACTCTGCATTTCCCAAGCAGCCTTTACCTTGGAAAAGTTGCACTGCAGCACCATTTCATGGCTTCTCTTGCATGTTAACTCTATGGTGTTGCTTCCAAACAACTTATTGAATCAAGCATGCTAGTGACTTAGCAGAGGCAGGAGCAGCAGGATGAATGTTGGACAGGGAGAACAGACTTGAACGGACTCTGCTGGATCATGCAATTAAATATTCAGCAATTGAAGGCCAAAAGTTTACAGAATCATGAGTTGCTTCTAAAAACTAATGAGGCTGTCCACTTCTATGTCATCCTGTCTGCTTTAAGTAGAAGTTACACTGTACTGAGGGCTTGGGATAAAGCTAGGAGTGTAGGAGGAAATATGTGAGAGAGGCATTCTAGCATGAGAACAAGATTTGCTCATATTTTATTGATTATGTGAAAAATTTAAAGCTGATCCTGCTTATGGTCCTATGCTATTTTTCTCCTGTAAGGTAGTATAATACCATGCTATTTGGTTGCTTTCTATGCTTGAATCTCTATAAATGCAATTTATGAACAACAGCAAAGCCTGGGATATCTGTAGAGGCTTGGGATACCACTGATGTTAGCCCAAGGAAACAAAGTAGATGGGCCAAGGAGAGAAGCTGATTGGAGCTGGACTCAGGGAAACATTTGAAGGGCAACAGGGAGAATGGGTTGGATATAATGCAATTACATGTGGAATCAGGGTTATCAGGTTTTGGGAACAATTACTCATTGGGAAAGAGGTAAAACAAAGGAGCAGAACACCAAGTAGGCTTTACTAGCAAGCAGGCTTTTGAGAGCTATTCAAGTCTAGTTTAGCTCCATGTTTTCAACAATCTTAAACTCATTTTCAATTCTAGCTCCAGACCCTGGTTTCTGACTCTCCTGCTCTATAACCTCTGACTCCCTGGCTACAAACAGCATCTCTGCTCACCAATCCTTGTGCCTCCTTCCCATCAGATATTATCAGATTGTAGGTCTTTTCCTTACTCCAATGCAAAATTTGTTTTCTGCTCAGCCCTACCCTTTCCAGCATCTTTGGCACCTTCCCCATTTTTCTGTATCCCTCATTTCCACTGAGTCATTGGGTTACTGTGTTATGGTGCACATCTGGTGGTAAAGGTCTTAAGAAAAAATGCTGCATAAGTAAGTGTGAATGCAGCAGTTTCTACTGCATGGAGAGGTTTGAAAGGCTATGTGTCTTAACTGAGTTTGAAGAATGCATCAATAAACACTATGTGTCAAAGATTTTAATCAGATTAGCTTTTCCTACTAGTTTTCAAAACCAAGGAAGCTAATTGTGGCAGCCAAAGGTTTGTTAACGTGTCCAGGATAGTTTGGGAAAATTTGCATCTATCAGGTAAGCAAACTCTTTTGCAAGCTTTCCTCACATTAAAGATCTACATATACTCCTTCACAATCTATACTCCTTCCTTATAGTCTACAGTTGCTGCCACATTTAGGCTTGGCTCTGGTTCTTCTTTCAATCTCACTGTCTCAAATCTGATTAAAATGCACCTACATTGGTGTGAATGCTCTGAAGAAAGCAAAGAATACTCATATTGCCATTTCATTCAAAGATGGCAATGTAGGTTTGAAGAAATCTTATTAATCTTTGTCTAAATTGATCTGATCCCGGAAAACCAGACTCGAGAAAATTGTCAGCAACTGTTCCTGGTACAAAAACAGTCATTCTGTAAGTTTTCCACCAGAAAATGACAAAATGGAGGTGTCTTTCATGCTGCCACACTGGCACTCTTCACTGTTGTCTTGTGATAAGGATGTGACCTGTGAAGGCATTATGTTGGAGAGGATCTCATGTGAACTGTTGATTGATCCTTTTGTGCCTTTCCTTCTTCTTTTCCCTCATAGATGCACACAGTATCTAAATCTCTCCTCAGTTCTGGTCTTGTGGTGTTTGTTTTCATTTATTTGATCACTGTGAGGCCCACCCATAGGTGGAAGTTTATCAGATCTTATTTCAGAGTCAGGGTACATTAGTTAGCACAGTGGTTAAAATATAAACAACAGTAGGAGACTTTTTAAATAGAAGTTGACCCTTGAAATTGGGTGTACTGTAAGTTCATTGAAATACCCTCACAAAAGAAATTGCAATGTCAGAACACAGAGCATAATTTTTTGAATAAATTCTCTTAAACATAAATTCTCTAAATTTCAGAATCAGAAAATGTCAGAAAACAGACACTGAGATATCACTTACTTGCTAAGAGGAAAGAACCAAAGGAAAGCTTTAGTTATCTTTAAATATCTTCAAAGCAAGGGAAAATTTCAAAAGGCATCTCTAAGGCATTGCACATCTGCAAGACTGGGATGAGCACGAAGTAAAGGAGTTAAAGTAATTGCTCCAAAGAGTAATGCCACGACATAGATCCATGAGCAGCTGGGAAAAAAAGGAAGGTGTTTTTACTTTCTTTTCAAATACCACCAGAAAAAGTAACAAAAGTAAGACATATATAGCCCTGATCCACAGAGCCAGCAACCCCAGGTGGATAATGTGGATTGCTTCCGACAGCAGCTGCTGCTGTTAGAAGGTAGGGAGGAGTTCGGAAGGAGGAAAGGTAGCCAAGTTAAAAATAAATTCTGTCCTTGCTCTGTACATGAAAGAACACAGAGGGCAGAAGATTGGGTAGATAAATTCATCTCTGTGATTTCTGGCCACAGATGCTAATGGATCCAAGGTAAGGAAAATAACAATAAGGAGATACAGAGAGGATGTTTTTCCAGTAGTGAAAGCTTCTGTGTCTAAAATGCAAATTTGTTCTGGCTGCTGCCAAATGTAAGAAACCAGCAGAATAAAATCATATAAATGAGAAGCTAGAAGTGAGTAAACTGAGTGTCACCTTTACAGCAGAAAGATCTAAAGAAATAATTAGTGAGGCTTCTGCATTGCTGAAAAAATATCTGAAAATACAGGAACTCTGCAATTGCCTTTAACAGAGGTGTGGAGAGCATTAAAGCCAGAGAATCTGACAGCCAGCACTCAGCACACAGTGAGCTACAGGTCTTTGCACGAGGGACAACGGAATCATGTTGCTGCTAGATGACAGGGTAAAATCATTCTTCATTTCCTAGACAGAGAACATCAAAGAAACCACAGCTAAGCTAAAGAACTGTGGACAGCAGAGGGATTGTGCAGCTTTGAGTCCTGCTTGAGTATCCCTGCATGTAACATCCAGCACTAGCACTGCTTTGGGAAGTGGTTCAGCAAAACTGCTGTGGTGATCTGCTGTGGCCTGCTCCACATTGCTGTCAGGGGGAGCACATGTCCTGCACCCAAATTTATCCTTCCTTGATTTTGTTATTCTCCTGCTGTACTGCTGTCACCACCCTGCCTAAAGAGTGCTACCCACTCTTTACATGTGGGGCTGCAAAACACAAGCTGAGAAGCAGCACGAAATAGGGCCTGAAATGCGACCCATATGTCTGATTTTCTTTTTAGTTCTGTTCTTCTTGGAAGAGTCTGTAAGAGAGTTGTTTTGTATTCAGGATCCTCAAAGACCTGGTGCACGCCAGGTCATTGCTGCACTTCTTTGTGTTTAGCAGGCGAGCAGTTCCTGTCTCTGTTGTTCCAAGTCACAGGACTCAGCTGTGAGCTGTGTTCTGGAGCCCATGCAGAGGGAGGGTTGTTGAACTCTTATCAGTCCTTCCTCTGGCACCTCCTGGTGCAACCTAACCCATTGACCACCCTGTTCAAAATGTTTAGAGTTACTGGGGAGTCCTTGGATGAGGGTAAGGGCAATTTGGCAGCAGAATGTGGAAGAGAAAATGAAGAAAAGAAGCATAACAATTATTCCACTTCTGGTTAGAAATGCAGAGGAGAGACTCTGTGGAGAAATTTTGCATTTTACCCAACAATTCTCCAAGTGCTTCCAAAGACCCCTGCAAATGCCTGCTATTTGTAAGGAGTTGTTGTGGTCTTTTTCTACACACTTAGGCAGTTTTACACAATGATCAGTGCTGCAGTGTTTTGCTAACTGATGGTTCCTCACTTCTATGACAGTTTCAGAGAAGAGGGACAAGACGCCTCCATTTTCCACACAAAGTGCATATTGAAATTTCCAGGTGCGTTTTCTGCTTGTCACTTACATGTAGGTTTATTTCTTGGCTCATTAACTTGCATAAAGGAGGGATGTTCTAACCAGTCTAATCTTATTGAAAGTAAGTCTTAGAAGAGTAAGGCAGAAAATGCTGTTAATATTCCATTCAGGGCTGTTTGGAATCCATTCAGGGATCAGTTCAAGACACTCGAGTCAGAGAGATTTTCAACAATACGTCAGCAAGGTGAGAATATTACCTTCAGGTTTAGTTTAATATTTTGACAAATTGCATGTGTGTGCATGGGCATGCATATGTGTTAGTGTTTTTATGTGTGTGAATATAACCTACTAAACCATCTTTGTTTACAAACAGTTAATAAAAGTGTTTATGACAGTTCCAGTTTAATAGATGTTGTATTAAACTCCTCTCTCTATGCTTTAATCATTTTTATGTTCCTATGCAAAAAGTCCCTGTCATTATATTCCACAGCTTGCATTTGCTGGAAACAACATTGAAAAAATTGCTTGCTTCTTTTTTTTTTTCTGACTCTCATGTAAACTCCCAAGCTGAATTCAGGAAATTTTGCATTAGAAACCATGCAAGATTTGCTGATCAGCTTTATCATTTGCTCCTATTATATTTTAATTCAAAGTAAATTTCTGAAAGATAGGCCATTTACATATGCTGTGTGTCCCAAAGACTACAGCATACTGTGTTCTACTTTTGGCATAGAAAGTGCAGAAATATGAGTCATCACAAACAGTGGAAGGTGGATGAAAGTGGGGTAAAAATTTAAACAGATGATGCTGTCAGAAACTGGAATTATCTTAATAATTTTTTCCAAACTTGCTTTCCAAAATCTGCAACACCTTCCCTAGTAACAAACTACCCGTTTGTGTAAGATACCTTCTTGAAAAAAAAAAAAAAAGCTTTTCTAGCACAGAGAGAGCTTTGGAGTGTTGCAATTGTCTACAGGGTTAAGATACAGGAAAACAAAAAAAATCCAGCAGTACTACATTTATAAATGTGACAGAATAAGGCCTTACAGATCGCCAAAGCAGATTAAAAGAGGAGGATAATACTTTTGTGCCAAGGATGCAGAATCCCATCCGATGACAAAGTCTTGGTGTTATCATCAGAATCAGAGTCCAAGTTTCTACATTCTATGACAATATATTGACACAGTCCTAGTAGTAATGACGCAGTCCTAGTATTCAACTGTAAATATGAAAAAAGATTCATTATTTAGGCACATCAAAGACTGTAAAATGCAGGAAATCTTGCCAGAAGTATCACCTGAATAAGTGCCTGAATTAAGACGGATGACTGATAGTAAATCAAGAACTCCCACACTGCTAGAGAACAGATAAAACTTCAACCGTTTTCTCAGCTGGAGAAAATGATGCAAGATATCCAGACTGTATTCTCACAAAAGCAAAACAGTATCCTAAGTCGCAAAGTCACACATAGAAAAGACTCAACTGTGGGACCAAGTCAAAGAAGATTCAGAGAATATTAAAAATTGAAGGCCTAACAATCTTTAGTTCCTGAGAACATCCAATAGCAAGAGGCTGGGCTGTTAATGGGTCACACAGATTTCTGGGCAAGAAACCTGATTTCCAAGTGTGGTGCTTAATCACATGAAAATTGTTATTCTGAGAGTCACCCCAAAACAATCCAAAGAGTTCCAAGAGGTAGAGTGTCTGAGAAGAGTAGCCTTTTTTAAACTTTACAATCAAGAACAATAGCCTTTGGTTCACATGAAGCAGCAGCAGCACTTCAGTGACAAACACACAGGGTTGTTGGGTTCCATGGGGAGTACGTGGCATGTCTGTCCTGCTGTGATCTGTGCCTTACAGGCAGACTGTGCCCGGCCTCTGCAGGCACCAGCATCACCTAGGGGGGCAGATCCCAAGCAGGAACAGTTCAGCATCTGCTAGCAAATGACAGTATCAAATACCATAAATTTCCATTAGACAGTGCCCACAGGACCTGCAGAATGTCTCACAAGAACCAAAAGCAACAGGAACAATTTTTGGGTCTGGCCAGTTATTACAGAGAATCGGTGCCAATGTTTTTAAAGAACAGCACTAGTGGCAAAACTTTCAAAGCCAACAGTACATGGGGGAGAGAAAGCAAGTGCCAGATAGCAGCAAGTCTTTTGTGTTCTCTGGGAAATGTTGTGCTCAACAGGTTCTGAAAACATCCAAATTTACTGAGCATAAAGCTCAAGAAAAGCCTTTGAGGCTGTAATACAACAGGAGAACTAAGGAGAGACACACTGAGCAAGGGGAGCTCATTTTGAGTTCATATTTCAGGTTATTCTCTGACCTTGTCCCACTGGTTGCCTAGTGAGGGAAATGGTAACAGCAGGCTGCAGAAGTGCTGTAGGCTGAAGCATGATCCCCTATAACAGCCTGCTCAGATGATCACACAGGAAAAATGGAGGGGAGCCACCACCATTTCCAGCATCCCTGTGTGAGAGTACAGGAGTCTGTGGTGGTGTGAGAAACTCCGCACTAAGGGCCACATGCTTTGAAAAGGTAGCTTATTCTTATGGCTGTGGTTGGGATACTAAGGACAGACTGAATGGGAGAGCAGGAGTTTGGAGACTGGAACAATACTCAGGACATGGAATTAATCCAAAAAACGTGGTTTCAAACAAATGAAGTTGATGAATTGGTCAGAATGGAAGCCATAAATCATTGGTGAAGATTATTAAGGAGTAAGCTGAGAGTCTGCAAATATTTTAATTTTTTTTCACCTGTAGCTTTTTTAAAAATCCCCAAATGATTTTTTTCAGAGCCTGATCTCAGTAGGGTTCTTTATAGCAATAATAAAATACCTAAATACTAGGTACAGATTTATAATATACTTTATATGAGGTGTTCAACAGTAAGACTTAAAAAAATTAGATATCCTTGTTCAGATTTAGAAGTCCATTTCTATTGAGCAGGTGTATGTTTCTTTCATATGTAGGTCAATATATATTCTGTTTGGAAGTGGTTTTTAAATGATACACAGAAAACTAGAACAACATCTAAAAATTCTGGAATTTGCTTAGGTTACTGGCTTGGAGTCTAGGGGTCAAGTGTATTTCTGTTGATTTTTGTTGCTGCTGGAACATGCCTCACTCAATTTCCTTTGGTCACTGCAGTGCTGCTTGAAGGACTAAACCCGATTTTTCTGACACTTCCAGTGGCAGTCCTTTTCATTCCTCTGGGTGGCATCCAGGGCCAACTCCATGGCTCTGGGTGGCTTGACTAACCTGTAGGTGCTTCTTTCTCCATTTCCCTGCAGGAGAGTTAGCCTACATTTACATAAATTTGAACTCTTTCAAACATAAGGTGTTTTCCAGACAAGCAAGCTTTTGTGAAATCAAGGTTGAATTTTCCCAAAATATTTAGATGTGGGATTCTGTCTTGTCTCCTCCTCCCATGCTAACTTTGTGACCAAACTGCATGACATAGCAGGACTCTTTCTCACTGCTTAAATGCAAAAATGGTGTGTCAGTTTTCCCATCGTAATATGTGGCCCGATATTTCTGAGCCTGAGAATTGCTAGCTCTTCCCAAGGGAAACTTTTCAACAGTTTTCCTTGCTCCAAAACAATTTTGTGCAAACAACATTCCTTTCCCATAACAACCCCTCTCCCAGGTGTTCTTTTGCTATTTCTGTTTCTTAACCAGTAGAGAGAGGTGTCAATCCTATGGACAAATAATCTGCCTTTTTAGCACAGCATGTTATAAAAAGGCTGAATGAATTGTAAATAAAACCTTCTGATTCTCTTCTGCTTTCTGACTGAAGTCAAGCATCTTTATTTCGTGTCCCACTGTGACACTCATAGACTTCAGAAGAAATCTAGCCTGTAGCATTTGCTTTTGGCTGTGATAACCAGAAAATAGGAAGCAGCTGCCACCATGTGGCAATCTGAACAAAAAAAAGGAAAAATTGCAAATTGAGAGTAAAGAAAAAGGTGAGAGGAAAGCCAATAATTACTGTCTATGCTAAAGAAAAGCCCTTCTTAATAATGCTGATGATTTACACTAATATTAGATCACTATTATATTTATTTTCATAACCTCAGTTTTGTTGCTAAATGACACAGGAAGGGGAAGAAAGTACAGCAACCTCTGGAAGCCTTACGGTGAAACCCAGAGACAGGAACAGGTTTTGGGGTTTTGTTTTTGTTGTTTTTTTCATATTCTGTGGATGCACATACAAAGAAGAATCCTTGGCTTTGTTTTACAGGTGGAATATTAAAAAGGTGGGTCTGGCAAATGGGGTGGGAAGGACATCCCCTGTATATAGCTCAGCAATGCCAAGTGTGCTTGTGGGAGTTAGTAATAACAAAAGAGTTACAAGAACACGTTGAAGAACTACAAACTAAAGTCTCAAAACTGACTTGATTAAAAAACCAATCCTTTAGAAGAAAGTAAAGATATCTGATGAACCTCATCAACAATTACTTTCTGAAACAAAACAAGCACATTTTAAAGAATAAATTCTTTTCTGAAAAAAAAAAAAGATTGTGGGAATTAGTCTACAAATAAAATACTATTAACCACAGAATATAATAGGGATATTCAGGAGATCTGTTACTCTATAATAAAGCTTACTGTAAGGCTAATAAACAGCACAAAAGGAAAATAATTAATTAAAAGATATGCAAAGATGCACTAACCGTACAAGGGGAAAACGGTATTTTGAAAAGTTAAAAAGCAACAATGCTGCATTTAGTTACAGACAAATTCTAGCTCCGATATCCAATGCTTCCAGAACACGTCACAAAAATTAGACTTAATGACATATGCTGTTACACTGCCATCATGTGGCAAAGTACCTGAAGTTCTCTGAGAACACAAGGGTTTTCCAAATGATAACCTGCTTTCAAAAAGACTTAGCATTCTTCTTCTGAGGACAGGGAAACATCAGCAGAGATTTAGCTATACTGGAGAAGATGTTGCTCAAGAAAAACTAATACTGAAAACACAATAAAATTTTTCTTCAGAGGGTTCATTATCTGGATGCACAATTTGAACCTGTGGCTTCTGAAACATAGTTTTCTGGCAGTGAAATAAAATGTGTTTACCTTCTTTTCTTCATGTTGCAAAATAGATATTGTAGTACATTGAACATACTGAAATATGAGGGACTGTTCATGTGACTCTCCAACTAACTTCAGCCCATTTAAAATGAAAAATAAAATTACTTATTAAAAATTTAGAATCTTACATTCCCTGCTACCAGATCTCTAGGCTTGTGCCACTTCATAATTCCAGCCTTACTTCAAGTCTCTGCATTAATATGATGACAAGATTTGATGTCCTCAAAATATTTTAAAGTCCCAAACTGAAAACATGTTCAAAAGGGAAAGAAGAAACTAGGTTAACTAGGTTTCTTTAAATGTTTTGCTGAGTTTTTTTGTTTTTGTTTTTGTTTTTTTTTCTTTATGCCTACAAGCAAAAACTGTTTTAGACTGTGAAAAAACTTTTCTGTATTACAGAATTTTAGCTTTGGGAGAACTGCCAGTCACAAGAAGAAGATAATACAAAACAAAAATAAAATCTGTGGTCATAATTGGTCTTGTACCTACTCTGGAGAAAACTTTGAGAAGGTAAATGGGGCAGAACAAAGTCAATGAGGATGAAGAACATTCTTAAACTCTCTTCTGAGAAAGGACTGCTTACTTGTCCCCATGATCTAAGGGCACCTATTTCAGAACTAGGAGACAAGTCAAGGACTGAACCAACAAGGAAATCTTTTCAGTTCAAAGGCTTTCAGATCTCTGAGAAGCAGCCCCAGAAATTCTGATTGCCAAATAAACATGTACAGGCATTTCTAGTGCCAATATCCACATATTTGGAGCACACCAGGCTTCCAGCATAGTCAGTGCTTAAGACTTGCTTTCAAAGCGCTAGAAATTTAACATGCAAGATGCTATAATCTCAGGATGCAGAACATCTCGCAGAATTGATCTCTAATCATTAAAGAAATTGATTATTGACTTTACTTTTTCACCTTTTTTTCTTATCAATTTATGTAAAATTCTTCTTTTAGTTGCCCCAACTCAAGCTTCAACTTATGTCAAACAATCAGATGGTTTGCTCAGAATACCAAATACCAGAAACCCGATTATATTTTGTTGTCAAGAGAAAATTACCCACTGATCAGTTAAACAATTAACTTCTGCCAAAACACCACTGCACCTTTAGCGCTGAGTTATCCAACTCCAGATCCTGTTTCTATTTTGTGCATTCGAGTGACACCTCGAGGCTGTCCCTGCACATGACAGATTTTACCTTTTGTGGAAAGTCAGGCTCTGACAAGAACCTTGATCCATTCTTCATCATCCTGGAATTCCTGTGAGATTTTCAGAATTCATCTGGTAGCTACAAACTGTTTACCTGTAACCTACCATATGCCACCTTAGTTTGTGTCCCTTTCTACTTCCCACACATCCCAAATGTAAGATAATGGAAAGCTATCTCTGTACAAGACCCCACAACCGAAAATTCACGTGAACACAGTGAGCACATGCTTTTGAGGCCATTGAAAAACTCCATGCATACATGTTATATCTTTTTCAAAAGTCTTGCTTTTCTCCTTCTAGCAGAATAGGAATTGCACACTTGTCTCTGCTTACAAACAGGATGTGTTGTGTTTGGAGTATGCTTTCTTTTCTTTGGTCTGTTCCACAGGCCACCAAAGTACATCCTGCTATTATGGGGGCTGTACAAGTTCCCCTGCATTCTTTAGGTGCTGCTCATGACTTGCATTGCTTTTGCAATAATGAGTAAAGTCCAAATATTTTTTAAAAAAATCACTGTTAGGAAATGGAAAAAAATATATTAGTGATACTGACACAGGAATACACATTGCAACATCTTTAGCTGTAATGAAAGTGTGATTAGCAGCCTCAGGAACTGCTTAATATCAGCAGGTAATGTTTTGTACTATGCAAAGTACATCAGAAGAACTGCAAGACCTTGTAAGTAGTAACATGAGGCAAAAAAGTCTTCTTTACATCAGCATGTAAAAACTTGGCTTACAGTAGCTTTTTATATGGAACATTCTTAACTCCAGAATAGTGATTTTCAACTAGTTCAGGATGAAAGTAACAAATTTAACGTAGACTTGTTTTATCTATTATTTATGAGTAAAAACTGGTCATCTGTCTCTACCCACCAAAACCGCAAAAAAACAAGTCAGCTAAAGAGGTCAGATTTATTCTCCCCTGACAAGGAAAATGGGCATGACCACTACTTGCTTATAGATCTCAGATGGAACAAACACCTCATTTGTCAAAGGTGTAATGGTCACAGAAATCTTACAGACATTCTTTCGAAACACGTTTTCCTGGAAACTTGACACAAGGTTTTGGTAGTAATAGAAAACCTGTTGATGTCTCATGTCAGGCTTATTTAGAAGGTTTTATAGCCCATTACTGCTGGTCAAATTAAACTATTGTCAGTTTCCTGTGCAAATGATTAAAAATGACTGCTTTTGAGATTGCCATAACTAAGCCCCTCATTTGCCAGGAAGTTAGTTAGGAAGGAGCATCTGGATTTCTGGTCCAATCCTGTGTTCAATGCAAGGCCAACCTGAAAGTGAGACCAGGTTGTTCAAGGCCATTATTTCATGCAGTTTAGGGTACTACGAAGGACAGTGAGATAAAAGAATGGAGATTCACTAAGGATAAAGAGAAGCACAAGAATGCTGAGGAGTTGGTTTTTGTTTGTGTTATGCCAAGGCAACCCAGGACACCTGCCTCATGAAAAATGAAATATCCCTGCCTATCAGTTGAGTGCATGCAAGTATTTGAGAAAGCAGAGGACAGGTTAAGCACAAAAGGAGATGGTAGCATTTTTCACTGATAACACATGAGGAACAGGGAAGCCAGGTTTCAGAAGATGCATTCTTTTGGAAGCCAGTGTAATTGACAGAATTTGAGGGATGCAATGCTTGGGGACTATGTCACAAACTCAGGATCACAAGCATTTGCTCACCTCTAGTTTGTGCAAATTGCTGTCAAGTGAAGGCTAATTTTGCTCCACTTCTGAAAAAAAACTATGTTAATCGAAAGCCTTGCACTGATTTATCAAACCTTCTAGTGCTTGAGGGACCTTCGACTTCTACAGTTTTAATATATTTTCACACAGAGGAAATTAATATACAGTTTTTCAATGACAAATATGCTTACGTTTATTAGGTAATCACCCCTAAGAGGGAAAAAAAAAAATCACCCGAAACACTGCTTAAATCAACTACTAAATCAGGCAACAAATAAGAGTTTCTCCAGTATCCACATCGCTGGAGGACATCTATTTGTGCTGCTACGCGCAGAAAGCTTGTGTGCATTCCAAACACTTGTCACTTGCCCTCCTGAGCCCAACAGAGCCCATTACTCAGGGACTTTTATTTTTCCGCAAGCAACTTTTGTTAGTCTGAACTCTGAGAGCTAATATGTTTACTTTCTACACTTTTTTTTTTTTTTTTCCAAAGGACCATAAATTACCGGTGGGAGGGCTCCCATTTCTGACGCGTTTCACTTTTTTTTTCTTTTTTTTTTTTTTTTTTCTTTTTTTCCGCGCTTCCCTGCGCGCCTGCGCCGCGCGCGCCGTTTCCTTGGGAGCCGGGATTGTTTTGGGCGGAACCACCCGCGCGGCGCTGCGGAGGGGGGAGCGGGGACACGGAAGAGCCCACTGGCGGGTGGAAGCGGGGGAGGCGGGGCGGCCGCAGCAGCCGCCGGGCCACGTCGCGGTCGCCGCGGGAGCGGACGGGGCCGACGTGAGTGATGCTCTTGGGCGGGGAGCGGGGCCGCGCTCCGGGCCGGGCCCCGCCGGGCGTGTGCCGCCGCTCGTCCCCGTGCGCGGCCCCGGGGGCGGGTAGGGCTGGGTAACGCCTCCCCGCCGCTGTTCCCTCCCCCGGCTCCCCTTTCCCGCCCCGGGGCGGGGGGCTCAGCCTGGGGCCGGGCACGGCCGCAGCCGCTCGGGGGTCGCGCCGGGACGGCGGCCGTT